>JAFLJL010013655.1:0-70000 GCA_018398815.1 Conus ventricosus | reverse complement strand
TCAAATCAGAAAGAATTCGGGGGGCCAGAATAGCTCAGTTGGTAGAGCGCCGGACTCTTGATCCTGGAGTTGCGGGTTCGAATTTCGGTACAGGGGGATTTTTTCCCTCAGAGTTAACATTGGTTCTGACTTCATTCCCCATACAGTCCTTCAAATGAGACTGTAAACCGAGGTTCCGTGTGTGAGTGCACGCACAACATCTTGCACACATGTAAAATCCCATCACCAACTTTCGGAAGAGAAGGCCAGTTTGGCCGTTGGTATGGATGACACGTTACACATAGCATGCACGCTCCCCGAAGATGGAGTATGGCTGCCTTAATGGTGGGATAAAAAACGGTCATACACACAAAAACTCCACTGCCTGTCTATACAGGCAGTGTCCGCAGGAGTATCAGCCTACGTACGCAGAAAGAAAGAAAGAATTCAAAATGAAGCAGTGTGACTGATCATGGGAACCATGGAGGACGCACCAGTTGAAACTATGCGATACCTGCTCGACCTTCCTTCAATGCAGACAAGAGACAAGCTAGAACAGGTGAAAGCATATTTCAGAGCACTGAAATTCCCCAAAACCCACTTCATGCGGCGGTCAAGGAAACACAAGGCACTCGGCGAGGATGTGGAAAGTCATGGATGGGACAGGCAGAAGACAGTATACAGCTTGTGTGCCAGTTAGCAGAAGTCGAACAAACCAAGGAATGGGAGAAATATCCAGACCACTTGAAGCACCTCTACCAAATTTGCCATCGCTCCAGAACTTGGAAGACATTGGCGAGAATGGCCAGAAGAAAAATCAACACAGAAATTCAGATGCAGGTAGAAGACCTTTGCACAAAAGATGATATTGTAATATACACTGACGGTTCTGTCACCAAAGGTAAGTCAGGCTGGGGATACACAGTGAAGCAAAATGGCCGAACTATCCAGGAAGACAATGGTGTGCGCAGTTTAACAACAAGTCTAACAATGGAGGTAGAAGTAGTGAAACAAGTACTCCACAGGCTTTCATCCACAAGTCATTTCAAACTCAACAAGCCATGATACTGACTGATTCCATGAACCTACTTCAGAAAGTGAAAAGTGGAATGGGAAGCCCTGCTTGGAATGAACTGATGTGCAGCCTTCCATTGGAGAGACTCATATGGATGTACTGCCCTGGACATGCTGGAGTTAAAGGAAACGAGAGAGCAGACACACTGACTGGCAAGGCAATGATAAGAATGGGATTACAGCTGGGCCGATCTGATGTGATAAGAAATCTGAAGAATCACTTAAGCAGACAAGAGCAAAGCCACTATACCATAGACCATCTTTCAGATCTGAACATCAAGAGGGAAGTGGCCGCACATCCAGACTTGGGGAAGAGCAAGAAACATCACCAACCAAACAAACATTGGAATAATCTCAAGGCCAACACTGTGAAGACTCCTAGAGATTGGGGCAAACTCATACTGGGTCTTTCCATTAAGAGACACAAATTAATGATCAAACACATGTCAACTGAGATAAGACTTTGAATCTCTCAGGGTCCCCAGCGCATACTATAGACGTGTGTGGGCTGATGCGTGTTCATCAGTGAGATGATGCCAGTGTGTTATCAGAGAGTCCACGGACATGAGTGTGCAAGCCTTGGTGTGTGTGTTAGCTATGTGTGAGTACATGTGTGAGAGATGAGTGAGTGTGTGTGTATGTGTGTGTGTGTGCGTGTGTGTGCGCGCGCGCAAGCGTGTGTATGTGTGTGTGTGTGTGTGTGCGCGCGCATGGAGGGGCGGTATGGGGAGGAGTTGCTGTTCTTACAGTTATGTGTGTGTGTGTTTGCATGTGCACGTATATGTTGTATTTAATGGTCTTGTTTTTGATCCTAAGTCATCTGAAGAACATTCAAGCAAGCACTCACCACACACACACACACGCACGCACGCGCATGCACACACACACACGCACACACACACAAACATGCTCGCATACGTGTGCTCACTCCTTCGCGCACACATATGCACATGTGTGCATGTGCACGTCCACTCCCACACTTATCCGCACATACATGCATACACATGAACACACAAATGCATACACACGCACATGCGTACACACCCATATTCAAAGACACACACATATACACACATATATACACACATACATATGCAGAAATGTGTGTATGCTCACAAACCCACAAATTACACACACACACACACACACACACACACACACACACACACACACACACACACACACACCACACACATGGACATGCACTTCTGCACATGCACACACAGCATCACATACATGCAGGCACACACGTGCATGCACACACACACACACACACCACACACACCACACACAACACACACACACATATATGCACGTGCACTTCTGCACATGCAGACAGAGTCACATACATGCAGGCACACACGTGCATGCACACACACACACACACACACACACACACACACACACACACACACACACACACACACGTGGCGTACACATACACACACAAGCACACACACACATGCACACACATACACACACACACACACACACACACACACACACACACACACACACACACACACATGTGCGCACGCACACATGGGCCCGTGCCCACACATCCATACACACATGTGTACATTCACTACACACACATACAAAAAAAGAAAAAAAGACAACTAATTTTAGGAATAGGTAGGCACTCAAGGGCTGACCAGCGCATTGGGCTAATGCGTAGGTCAGATATCTGCTAAGTCGTAGCCATGAGACCCTCTTCTTCAATTCTCTCATCTTAGTTGTTAATTCATTTATCCATCAGCTTAAAATTTATGCGTAGTGTGGTCTCAAAACATAGCGGATGTGGTGTAGCGTATATGGACTAGTACGCATGCAGTGACACCTCACGGCTGTTCAGAGCAAGCCACTTAGTTCTGAGAGGCAGGGGAGTTTACAGCTGTCCCACAGCTGCAAAGGCCAAGCCGTGAATGCAGGTCAAGGAAAGGGGTGTTTTCTGCAGGCTGCTCCATACCAGCCAGCTAACCGTGCTGTACTCGACAACTGAATGTCATCTGTGTACAGCCGGTCTGGCAGCAATGTGTTCGGCATTGATGAGCGGCCATTACAAATGGGGCTGTTAGTTTGATAATCAGTGGTTGTCATGAAAAATGTAATGTATCTGTGCTCTTGAGATGACTGAATAGGCGAATTCCCGACAATTCTTTTAATACCAAACTTGACTAGGTTTATTTTCCTGTAGATAATGTAGATACGGCATGAAAGCTTGTACACAAGAGGTCAGGCGATATTCAAACAATGACAACACACACACACAATTGTGCAAGAATGACGTCATCACTTTCTGGGAACTTAATTTTCCCTAGTTAACTAGTACACAGTTTGATACATGCCTCTGCTTGGACTACAACAACAAAAATGTTTGGTCAGAAATGTGTAAGGCTTGTTTGTTCAGCCCTATAACTGTCTCGAATGGGACAGAAAAATAAAGCTGTGACCTTGATGAAACTGAAACTGAAGCTCATGACCAGAAAGATCGTACTCCCAAAAGCCAGGCTGCACCCCTATTTTGCATTTCCATTTTGATGTTTGACTTTTGACAGCCATATTGCAAAATTTCATTCTGCAGTCAGAAAATGCTGCAGAAACAAAAAAAACCCAGACACACATTTTGCCAGTCTTTTCTCATGTATGTGAAAGTCTTTTCATTTTTGCCAGTCTTTTCTCATGTAGGCGCTTCCATGCCTGAATGCTTATGTGCTTTTGCGTGTGTGCGTTTATGTGTGTGCGTTTACGTGCGTGGGCTTTTGTTGCTTCGTGTTGAGTTTGCCCTTTGTGTGGGTGTGGGTGCTCCCTTCTGCATGTTTTAAATTGTACCCCGTGCAGTGTTCACGAAATTGGAGGCGGGTGGGTGGGTGTGGGGGTGGGGATGGGGGTTGGTTCTTTTCCTCTATTCCCAAATTCTTGTTGAGCGTTGTTCATAAAATGTCAGTGTGTGTGTGTGGGGTGTGGGGTGGTGGGGGGGGGGGGGGGGGGGATGGGGAGAAGATGGAGTGGGGGCAGGGTGTGGCTTGTGCATCTGTTTTAGTGATTGCTTTGTGACCTATTGTTTTGATGCCTTTTTCTCAATATTGTGCAATGTTTATAGAAACTTTTATTTTTCCTGTATTGTGAAGCGCTCTGAGGATGAGTCTTTTTCTCTCATCAAAGAGCGCTATATAAGCTCGAGTTATTATTATTATTATTAAATAAAGGGAAAACCAGTGAAAAAAAAAAACAAGAAGAAGAACCCGCAATGAATTATATTATGCAGGGTGAATTGAAACAAAGTGTGATAATTCATCAACTCTGTGTATTGTGGGAATTCCTCTCTGTCAGACTTAGAAGAGAGAGAAGTGCTTGAATAAGCTGAAAATACCCCACAGAATAATAGGCCTTTAGGCCAAATGGCCGGACTAAAAAAATTTCTAATGACATTCCTAACATATTGGCAGCCCAGCTTAAGTTCTCTTTAACCAGGTTGAAATGGTTGAGTAATAGTGCCACTGACTTCATAGAGTAAATAGAGAACTTGAAACGCAATATTAGTCTGAAAGCTGTCAACCTGAACACAAACAAGCATTTGCCCCAAAGAACAAAAAGTGATAAATGTTCAGAGCTTTGTGCCAAGATGTACTAAATAAACCTGCATAACATAAACATGCATTGGCCCCAAAGAACAGAAAGTGGTAAATGTTCAGAGCTTTGTGCAGAGATGTACTAAATAAACCTGCATAACATAAACATGCATTTGCCCCAAAGAACAAAAAGTGATAAATGTTCAGAGCTTTGTGCCAAGATGTACTAAATAAACCTGCATAAAACTACTGTTGTAAAGCTAGCAGTAGTTGATGTACTTGTAAAGCTTAAAACATCACATCTCTGAATCTCTCTAATAGTGAACTTTTTTTTTTTTCAAACATCAAGCTACCATGGACAAAAAAAAAAGAAAAAAAGAAGAAATATGCTGAATGTGGTTACAGTGTCAAATAGACAGTCTTTTCTTTTTTGTGAAGATCTGTTGTTCCCATTTAAGTGACATACACCTTGGCAAAATGTGGATAATATTTTTCTGAATGTGGTAAAAGTGATGTCCTTCTTGTGTCCAGATGCGATTTGAATTAACTACAGGTTTTTGAAGCAGTCACTCGTACAACTTTGCATCTAGCCGGGAAGGAAACAAGCAATTACGTCTTGCTTGATGATCTGCAGAAATAATTTTTGGGTTTTCCCAAACGCCATTTTCCACCCAGACAAATCAAATCCTTACAGTGATTCAAATGCTACAATGATGAAAAAATAAGTATGCTCAATGTCACTAAAGCGTTTGATTCATGACAATTTCTATGTTATTGGGAGCCATGAAGTGTTATTTTTTTCAGATGAAATTAAAGTACTGCCCAAATATAATGAATGGGTAGGCATAACTGCCTGTTTGCCATTGCGTAAACAGAAACTCATCTCAACTCAACTCAAATACTTTAATTGCAAAGGTTACCGACCTATCTGCAATGGGTCAAGAACAAACGTAGAACACACACGGGGCTCGGTGCAGTACTGAAAATTATGAAAGAAAATATTTGCATAACAAATGTTCTTCCTGAATTTACTCTGGCATTTGTGTGTTAACTGATAACAGTTCCTCTCTTCGTTTCAGCGCTTTAAAAATGAACATAGCTACAGAGCGAGTTACAATTCTCTTTTCTTTTTGCAGTAAAAGAAGCAATGGACACTTGATGAACTTTCTAGTATGAGGCAAAATGTATTTATCTCTTAATTTTTATAGGAAGGACAATTTTAAAAAAATGTATTTCGTCCTCAATTTTATTACAGAATGGACAGTTTTTGGAGTTTAGTGTATTTTCTTTGATGTTCTTTGCTTTAGTGTTTAAATGAGGTATTATATGTGTTGATGTGTTCTGTACTTCAGTGTTTAAATGAGGTATTTTTGTGCCAGGTATTATAGTGTGTTGATGGTGTTCTTTACTTCATTGTTTTAATGAGGTATTATAGTACATTTATCATGTTCTTTACTTAAGTGTTTAAATGAGGTAAATTTTAGTGCATTGTTCGTGTTCTTTATTTCAGTGTTGAAAGAGGTATTATAGTGTGTGATCGTGTTCTTTATTTTAGTGTTTAATGGTGTATTTAGTGCATTGTTCATGTTCTGTACTTCAGTGTTTAAATGAGGTATTATAGTGTGTTGTCATGTTCTGTATGTTTAGTGTATAAATGAGGTATTTCAGTGTGTTGTTCGAGTTTTTTACTTAAGTGTTTAAATGAGGTATTTTAGTGTGTTGTTGTGTTCTGTATGTCAGTGTATGAATGAGGTATTTAATTTAAGTGTGTTGTTTTGTTCTTTAACTTCCTTTTTGTTCTTTATTTCTGTGTTTCAATAAGGTATTATAGTGCGTTGTTTATGTTATTTACTTCAGTGTTTTAATGAGGTATTATAGTGTGTTGTTTTTGTTCCTTACTTCAGTGTTTAAATGGTATATAGTTGTGCTATTTTTGTTCCCTTTCTTCAGGTTCAATGGTATTATAGTGTGCTATTTTTGTTCCTTACTTCAGTGTTTCAATAAGGTATTATAGTGTGTTGTTTTTGTTCCTTACTTCAGTGTTTAAATGAGGTATTTATAGTGGTTGTTTTGTTCTTTACTTCAGTGTTTAATGAGGTATTATAGTGTGTTGTTTATGTTCTTTACTTCAGTGTTTAAATGAGGTAAATTTTAGTGTGTTGTTCGTGTTCTGTATGTCGTGTATGAATGAGGTATTTAAGTGTGTTGGTTTTTGTTCCTTATTCAGTGTTTAAATGAGGTATTATGTGTGTTGTTTATGTTCTTTACTTCAGTGTTTAAATGAGTATTATAATGCATTGTTTGTTATCTGTACTTTAGGATTTAAAATGAGGTATTTTAGTGCATTGTTCATGTTCTTTACTTCAGTGATTAAATGTGGTATTTTTTTTGCATTGTGTTCTGTACTTTAGTATTTAATGAGGTATTATAGTACGTTGTTCGTGTTCTTTACTTCGTGTTGAAATTCTGTATGATAGTGGGTTATTCGTGTTTTTTACTTTATGTTTAAATGTGGTATTATGATGTGCTATTTGGTTCTTTACTTCAGTGTTTAATGAGGTATTATAGTGCATTGTTCTGTTCTGTCTTCAGTGTTTAAATGAGGTATTATATTTCACTTTTCGTGTTCTGTACTTCAATATTTAAATGAAAGGGATTATAGTGCGCTATTTGTGTTCTGTACTTCAGTGTTTGAATGAGGTATTTTAGTGCACAATTTTTGTGTT
This sequence comes from Conus ventricosus, assembly GCA_018398815.1. NCBI lineage: Eukaryota > Metazoa > Mollusca > Gastropoda > Neogastropoda > Conidae > Conus > Conus ventricosus. Next base: position 62,649 of record JAFLJL010013655.1, on the reverse strand, counting down.
CTGTACTTCAGTGTTTAAATGAGGTATTATAGTGCGCTGTTCGTGTTCCGTACTTCAGTGTTTGAATGAGGTATTACAGTGCATTGTTGGTGTTCTGTACTTCAGTGTTTAAATGAGGTATTATAGTGCAATATTCGTGTTCTGTACTTCATTTTTTAAATGAGGTATTATAGTGCACTATTGTGTTCTGTACTTCGTGTTTAAATGAAGTATTACAGTGCATTGTTGGTGTTCTGTAGGTCAGTGTTTTAATGAGGTATTACAGTGCATTGTTGGTGATCTGTACTTCAGGTTTGAATGAGGTATTACAGTGCAAATTGTTGGTGTTCTGTACTTCAGTGTTTGAATGAGGTATTACAGTGCAATTGTTGGTGTTCTGTACTTCAGGTTGAATGAGGTATTACAGTGCATTGTTGGTTGTTCTGTACTTCAGTGTTTGAATGAGGTTTTACAGTGCATTGTTGGTGTTTTTGTATTCAGTGTTTGAATGAGGTATTACAGTTGCATTGTTGGTGTTCTGTACTTCAGTGTTTGAATGAGGTATTACAGTGCATTGTTGGTTTTTCTGTACTTCAGTGTTTGAATGAGGTATTACAGTGCATGTTGGTGTTCTTACAGAAGCAGTTGCTGTGGCGAACATGAGCTGTAAGAAGATAAAAGAAACTGAATCTGGCGAGCCAGGCAAGATCGGCTATACCTACAAAAGCTGGGGACTGGTTTCTGGGCTTTGAAGAAAGACAACTTCCGTAAAGCCATCCAGAAATTGCATGGGAGGCAAGTATGTGTTGTTGTCATCTTTACAAAGGAGCTGTTTTCACCCAAATTTGGCCATTTGTTGTGTGTGTCTCTTTCACCCAGTTTTTCACATAACTATAGCAGTTATATTTTTTGTCTTGTTCACTTAGTGTTTTCACCCAAATCTGGTATGTTTTGGGTCTCTTTCACCCAGTGTTTAAACAGATCTGGCAGTTTCTTTTTTCTTTTTCTTTTTAAATTGGTTTCATATCAATCCTCGTCATTCAGTCTGCAAGTCAAACATGATGCCAGGGGCTTGAATGTAAAGGGAACTGGGATGTGTCCGCTGTGCCAGTCTCTCAACCATTCCATTTGTATGCTCTGCCAGTCTCTCAGCCCTCCCATTTGTACTGTTCTGCCAGTCTCTCAACCCTTTCCATTTGTACTGCTCTGCCAGTCTCTCAACCCTCCCCATTGTACTGTCTCTGCCAGTCTCTCAACCCTCCCCCTTTGTACCGCTCTGCAGTCTCTCAACCCTTTCCATTTGTACTGTTCTGCCAGTCTCTCAACCCTTTCCATTTGTACTGCTCTGCCAGTCTCTCAACCCTCCCATTTGTACTGCTCTGCCAGTCTCTCAACCTCCCCATTTGTACCGCTCTGCCAGTCTCTCTCAAGCCTTTCCATTTGTACTGTTCTGCCAGTCTCACTCAACCCTTTCCATTTGTACTGCTCTGCCAGTCTCTCAACCCTTTCCATTTGTACTGCTCTGCCAGTCTCTCAACCCTTTCCATTTGTACTGTCTGCCAGTCTCTCTCAACCCTTTCCATTTGTACTGCTCTGCCAGTCTCTCAACCCTTTCCATTTGTACGCTGTGCCAGTCTCTCAACCCTTTCCATTTGTACCGCTGTGCCAGTCTCTCAACCCTTTCCATTTTTACTGCTCTGCCAGTCTCTCAACCCTTTCCATTTGTACCGTTCTGCCAGTCTCTCAACCCTTTCCATTTGTACTGTTCTGCCAGTCTTCAACCCTTTCCATTTGTACTGTTCTGCCAGTGTCTCAACCCTCCCCATTTGTACTGCTCTGCCAGTGTCTCAACCCTTTCCATTTGTACTGCTCTGCCAGTCTCTAAACCCTTTCCATTTGTACTGCTCTGCCAGTCTCTCTCAACCCTTTCCATTTGTTACTGTTCTGCTAGTCTCTCAACCCTTTCCAATTGTACTGTTCTGCCAGTCTCTCTCTCAACCCTCCCCATTTGTACTGCTCTGCCAGTCTCTCAACCCTTTCCAATTGTACTGTTCTGCCAGTCTCTCAACCCTCCCCATTTGTACTGTTCTGCCAGTCCTCTCTCAACCCTCCCATTTGTACTGCTCTGCAGTCTCTCAACCCTTTCCATTTGTACTGCTCTGCCAGTCTCTCAACCCTTCCATTTGTATGCTTTGCCAGTCTCTCAACCCTCCCATTTGTACTGTTCTGCCAGTCTCTCAACCCTTTCCATTTGTACTGCTCTGCCAGTCTCCCAACTTTCCCCACTTGTACTGCTCTGCCAGTCTCTCAACCCTCCCCATTTGTACGGTTCTGCCAGTCTCACTCAACCCTCCCCATTTGTACTGCTCTGCCAGTCTCTCAACCCTTCCATTTGTACTGTTCTGCCAGTCTCTCAACCCTCCCCATTTGTACTGTTCTGCCAGTCTCTCAACCTCCCCATTTGTACGGTTCTGCCAGTCTCTCAACCCTCCCCATTTGTACTGTTCTGCTAGTGTCTCAACCCTTTCCATTTGTACTGTTCTGCCAGTGTCTCAACCCTTTCCATTTGTACTGTTCTGCTAGTGTCTCAACCCTTTCCATTTGTACTGTTCTGCCAGTGTCTCAACCCGCCCATTTGTACTGCTCTACCAGTCTCTCAACCCTCCCATTTGTACTGTTGTGCCAGTGTCTCAACCCTTTCCATTGTACTGTTCTGCCAGTCTCTCAACCTTTCCATTTGTACTGCTCTGCCAGTCTCTCAACCCTTTCCATTTGTACTGTTCTGCAGTCTCTCAACCATTTCCATTTGTACTGCTCTGCCAGTCTCTCAACCCTTTCCATTTGCACTGTTCTGCCAGTCTCTCAACCCTTTCCATTTGTACTGCTCTGCCAGTTCTCTCAACCCTTTCCATTTGTACTGTTCTGCCAGTCTCTCAACCCTTTCCATTTGTACTGTTCTGCCAGTCTCTCAACCCTTTCCATTTGTACTGCTCTGCCAGTGTCTCAACCTCCATTTGTACTGTTCTGCCAGTCTCTCAACCTCCCCATTCTTCACTGGCATCTTAAGAGTGTTGTGTGAGATGTACTGAGTTGGCTACGCATGATGTTCCACCTGGAGGGAGGTCATGCCCCTTTCAGGGCTGTGTCAATGGCATCCCATTGGGGAGGTTCCCGCAGAGGACAGTAAGTGTTGCCCACCCTTTCAGTCCTTGCACTCCACAGCCCTTTCATGCTTAGTGCCCACCCTTTCAGTCCTGCCACTCATGGCCCCTTTCTATGCTTAGATGCCCACCCTTTCAGTCTTGCCACTCCACAGCCCTTTCATGCTTTAGTGCCCACCCTTTCTGTCCTTGCCACTCCATGGCCTTTCATACTTTAGTGCCCACCCTTTCAGTCCTTGCCACTCCATGGCCCTTTCAATGCTTAGTGCCCACTCCTTTCAGTCCTTGCCACTCCATGGCCCTTTCTGCTTGGTGCCCTACCCTTTCAGTCCTTGCCACTCCATGGCCCCCCTTTCATATGCTTTGGTTTGCCCCCCACCCTTTCAGTCCTTGCCACTCCATGGCCCTTTCATGCTTGGTGCCCACCCTTTCAGTCCTTGGCCACCCTTTCAGTCCTTGCCACTCCATGGCCCTTACATGCTAGTGCCCACCTTTCAGTCCTTGCCAGTCCATGGCCCTTTCATGCTTGGTGCCCACCCTTTCAGTCCTTGCCACTCCACAGCCCTTTCATGCTTAGTGCCCACCCTTTCAGTCCTTGCCAACTCATGGCCCTTTCATGCTTAGTGCCCACCCTTTCAGTCCTTGCCACTCCACAGCCCTTTCATGCTTAGTGCCCACCCTTTCAGTCCTTGCCACTCCATGGCCCTTTCATGCTTAGTGCCCACCCTTTCAGTCCTTGCCACTCCATGGCCCTTTCATGCTTAGTGCCACCCTTTCAGTCCTTGCCACTCCATGGCCCTTTCATGCTTAGTGCCCACCCTTTTCAGTCCTTGCCAGTCCATGGCCTTTCATGCTTGGTGCCCACCCTTTCAGTCCTTGCCACTCCACAGCCTTTCATGCTTAGTGCCCACCTTTCAGTCCTTGCCACTCCATGGCCCTTTCATGCTGTGCCCACCCTTTCAGTTCCTTGCCACTCCACAGCCCTTTCATGCTTAGTGCCCACCCTTTCAGTCCTTGCCACTCCATGGCCCTTTCATGCTTAGTGCCCACCCTTTCAGTCCTTGCCACTCGCAGCCCTTTCATGCTTAGTGCCCACCCTTTCAGTCCTTGCCACTCCATGGCCCTTTCATGCTTGTGCCCACCCTTTCAGTCCTGGCCACCCTTTCAGTCCTTGCCACTCCATGGCCCTTTTCCCACCCTTTCAGTCCTTGCCACTCCATGGCCCTTTCATGCTTAGTGCCCACCCTTTCAGTCCTTGCCACTCCACAGCCTTTCATGCTTGGTGCCCACCCTTTCAGTCCTTGCCACTCCATGGCCCTTTCATGCTTGGTGCCCACCCTTTCAGTTCTTGCCACTCCATGGCCCTTCATGCTTAGTGCCCACCCTTTCATTCCTTGCCACTCCACAGCCCTTTCATTGCTTAGTGCCCACCCTTTCAGTCCTTGGCCACACCTTTCAGTCCTTGCCACTCCATGGCCCTTTCATGCTTGGTGCCCACCCTTTCAGTCCTTGCCACTCCATGGCCCTTTCATGCTTAGTGCCCACCCTTTCGCCCTTGCCCCCCAAAGGCCTTTTAAATGCTTTGTGCCCCCCCTTCCCTTTTTCAGTTTCCCTTTGGCCCCACCCTTTCAGTCCTTGCCACTCCAGGCCCTTTCTTTGTTTTGTGCCCCCCCCTTTCCCGGGCCCCTTGCCACCCAGGGCCCCTTTTCATGCTTAGTGCCCCCCCTTTTTCAGCCCCTTTCCACCCCAAAACCCCCTTTCATGCTTAGTGCCCCCCCTTTCGCCCTTTCCCACTCCATGGCCCTTTCATGCTTGGTGCCCCCCCTTCGTCCTTGCCACCCCATGGCCCTTTCATGCTTTTTGCCCACCCTTTCAGCCCTTTTGCCACTCCATGGCCCTTTCATGCTTGGTGCCCCCCTTTCAGTCCTTGCCAGCCCCCATGGCCCTTTCAGCTTGGAGCCCCCCCTTTTAAGTCCTTGCCATCCAGGGGCCCTTTCGGGCTTAGTCCCCAAACCCTTTAGCCCTTTGGCCACCCTTTCGGGTCCTTGCCTTTCCCCACGGGCCCTTTTGCTTAGTGCCCCCCCTTTTCCGTCCTTGCACTCCATGGCCCTTTTCCCGTTTTAGGGCCCCCCCTTTTCAGTCCTTGCCCCCTCCTTGGCCCTTTCATGCTTGGTCCCCAAACCCTTTCAGCCCTTTGCCACTCCAGGGCCCTTTTCCTGCTTGGTGCCCACCCTTTAAACCTTCCCACCCAAAGGCCCCCTTTCCAGGTTTAAGCCCACCCTTTCAGTCCTTGCCACTCCCCCCTTTTCCCATGCTTAGTGCCCACCCTTTCAGCCCTTTGGCCCCCCCTTTCATCCTTCCCACCCCTTTGGCCCCTTTCATGCTTGGTGCCCACCCTTTCGGGCCTTCCCACTCCAGGGGCCCTTTCATGTTAGTGCCCCCCCTTTCAGTCCTTGCCCTCCACGGCCCTTTCATGCTTAGTGCCCACCCTTTCATCCTTGCCCCTCCACACCCTTTCATGTTTAAATTTCCCCCCCTTTTTCATTCCTTCCCCAAAGCCACCCTTTTGGCTTTCCATCACCCCCCACTTTTTCGGCCTGTCCCATCTTCGCGGGGCCTTTCCCCAGAAACCAGCAGCCTAGGCTCTACCTGATGTACCCTGCGCTTCCCCTTTTTGCTGAAATCTGCCCTGAACCTGCACTGTACCTGCGCTGTACGGTGTTTAAAACCTGCACTGAAACCGGTGCTGTCCCTGGGGTGATCTTCACGGAAACCTGTGTTTGTGTCCCACTGTACCTGTGTTTGTACCCCCACTGTATTGCGCGGTACCTGTGCCTTCCGCCGTATCGCATTTTCCTGTGCTATCCTGCACTGTTTCTTTTGCTTTTACCTTTTGTGACCCAAGAAGACGGACTCTTGGGGGCTTAAAGGGGAGGTTTTCAAGTGGGGGTGGTCTCTCCCCTTCCTCCATCAGTGGGAGGTGGTCTCCCCACCCCCTTCCCATCAGTGGGAGGGTTTTTTCCCCCTTCCTCCTTCGGGGGGAGGGGGTTTCTCGCCTTCCCCCAAACAGGGGGAAAGGGGTTTCCTCCACCTTCCTCCACCCAGGGGGAGGTGTTCTCCCCCTTTCCCTTCCTTTCATTGGGAGGGGGTTTTCTTTGGCTTCCTCCATCATGGGAGGGGGGTCTTCCACCTTCCTCCATCAGGGGTGGGTGGTCCCCTCCCCCTTTCCTCCATCTTTTTTGGGAGGGGGTTTTTCCCCCTTTCCCTTTCCGTCATTTGGGAATTTTATCTCTCTGCCTTCCTCCATCAGTGGGGGGGGGGTCTCCCACCTTTTTTTCCACCCAGGGGAGGTGGTCTCTCCGCCTTCCTCCATCATGGGAGGGTCTTCCCCCCTTCCTCCGTCAGTGGGAGGTGGTTTCTCTGTTTCCTCTTCGTGGGGGTGGTTTCTTCCCCTTCCCCGCAGGGGCGAGGGGGTTTCTCTCGCCTTCCTCCGTCGTGCGGGGGGTTTTTTCTCCGCCTTCCTCCTCAGTGGGGGGGGGGGTTCCCCCCTGCCTTCCCCGCAGTGGGAGGTGGTTCTCCGCCTTCCTCCGCCCAGTGGGAGGTGGTCTCTCCCCCCTTTCCCCTCCGTCAGGGGGATGGTCTCTCCCCTTTCCTCCGTCGGGGGAGGGGGTCCTCCACCTTCCCCCGTCGTGGGGGGGGGGGTCTCTCTGCCTCCCCGTCATTGGGGGGTGGTCCCTCCACCTTCCTCCTTTCAGTGGGAGGTGGTCTCTCTGCCTTCCTCCGCAGTGGGGGGGGCCCTTTTAAATTTCCCCGGTTCGTGGGGGGTGGTCCTCTCCCTTCCTCCGCAGGGGGAGGGGGTCTCTCGGGGCCCTTCCTCCCCCAGTGGGAGGGGGGCCCCCCCTTACCGCCCTTCCTCCGTCAGTGGGGGGGTGGCTCCCCCTTTCCTCTGTCAGGGGGAGGGGGGTCTCTCTCCCTTCCCCCCGTCATGGGAGGGGGTTTTTCCCCCTTCCTTTTCAGGGGAGAGGGTTTCTCCCCCTTCCTCCGTCGGGGGGGGAGGGGGCCCCTCTCTCCCTTTACCCTTCAGTGGGAGGGTGGTTTTAAACCCCTTCCTCCGTCAGTGGGGGTTGGTCTTTTCCACCTTCCCCCCGTCAGGGGGGAGGTGGTCTTTACCGCCTTCCTCCATAATTTGGGAGGGGGTTCCCCTCCCCCCTTCCCCCTTTCCAGTGGGGGGGGTGGTCTAAATGGTCTCTCCCCCTTCCCCTCCGTCAGTGGGAGGTGGTTTTAAACCGCCTTCCTCCGCCCAGGGGGGGGGTGGTCTCTCTCCCTTTTTTCCCTCCGTCAGGGGGAGGGGGTTTTTCCGCCTTCCCCCGTCGGGGGGGTTTGGGTTCCCCTCCCCCTTTTCCTCCGTCAGGGGGGAGGTGGCCCCTTACCCCCTTTTTTCTCCGTCAGTGGGGGGGGGTCTCTCTCCCTTTCCCTCCGTCGGGGGGAGGGGGTTTCTCTCGCCTTTCCTCTTCAGTGGGGGGTTTGGTCTTACCCCCTCCCCCCGAAAGGGTGGGGGGGTGGCCCTCTCCCTTCCCCCTGTCATTTGGGGGGTTGGTTTTAAAACCCCCTTTCCCTTTCCGTCAGTGGGAGGGGGGTCTCTCCCCCTTTCCTCCCGTCAGGGGGGAGGTGGTTTTTCCCCCTTTCCCTTTCCCTCAGGGGGAGGGGGTCCCCCACCTTCCCCATCAGGGGGAGGGGTTGGGTCCTCCCCCCTTTTTTCCCATCATGGGAGGTGGTCCCTCCCCCTTCCCCATCAGGGAGGTTTTTTCTCTCCCCCTTTCCCTTCCGTCATTGGGGGGTTGGTCTCTCTGCCTTTCTCCGTCAGTGGGGGGGGGTTTCTCTCCCCTTTCCTCCATCGGGGGGAAAGTGGTTTTTACCGCCTTTTTCCCGTCAGTGGGTGGTGGTCAAAACCGCCTTCCTCGTCAGTGGGAGGGGGGTCTTTTTCCCCCTCCCCGTCAGTGAGGGGGCGGTCTCCCCCCTTTCCCTTCCATCAGTGGGAGGTGGTCTCTCTCCGTTCTTCCGTCAGGGGGGGGTCTCTCCCCTTTCCCTCCGTCATGGGGGGTGGTCTTTTCCACCTTCCTCCGTCAGGGGGAGGTGGTTCTCCACCTTCCCCCCCCCAGGGGGAGGTGGTTTTAAACCGCCTTCCCCCGCGGGGGGGGTGGTCTCCCCCCTTTCCCCTCCGTAGTGAGGGGGGGGTGATTTTAAACCTCATGAAACTGGGCAACACCTTTTTTGAGGAGCAGCGGCATTTTAGTAAAAACCCCCGGGTTTTTTCGGCAAAGGGGGAAAATTTAAAAAATATACAATTATTACCATTTTCTTGTGAGTTTTTCCGGTGAACCGAAGGTAAAAATTTTTTGGCCCTTGGGAGTGATTTTCAATTTTTTCCCCATTTAACCTGTATTTTTTTTTTTTCTCCATTGGGGTTGCTGTTGGGTGGCGTGGGGCAAAGGTGTTTTACCTGTTTGCACGCGTTTCACGTGTCGGGGGCGGGGGGTCTCACGCCTGCATTCCAACGGAGGGGGTGGCACCAAAACCACTCCCATGTCGTCCCCGTCCTCTGAATCTGAAGAAGTTGCGTTACCGGGGGTTCTGATGGGGAAAGGATACATCACCCTCGCCCCTCTTTTTAAACCGACATCCAGCGTATCCCCCCGACCATCAGAACGGGCTATCAACAAAAAAATTTTTCACCCACGCTTGGCGCTCGGGGTTGCGACTTGAACTCTGTTTTGTCGTGGGTGAAAACCCCTTGCCTGGACTTTGGCAGACTTGAGGGACCGCACCCCAGTCGGAGAAAACCTGGGGGCCAGCTGGCTGAAAAAAAAAAACAGGAGGGGAGAGGGCGGGGGGTCGGGTTGAAGATCTCCCAAGAAAAATCTGAGGGAATGCGAAAAGGGTACGAAAAAGAACGGGAAATTAAGTTAGAATTTTTTTTCGCCCCGGGAAAAACCTTCTTTTTTTTTCGGTTTTCGTTAAAACTCCGGTTAAAACTTTTGACAGTCCAAAAAAAAGTGGTAAAATTTCTTTAAAAGGATACTGTCCCGGGAAAAACTTGGTCGGTAGTGACATTGTGCGCCCCTCACAGAGGGGGTAAAAAACCCTAATTTTGCGTCAATGGCTGCCACCGACTCCAAACCCCAAACCCCCCCCAATGATTGCCAATTCTTGCGTTGGCAAGAAAAAGTTTGGACTTCTTGACAAGGGGGTTATGGTGCTAAAAAAAAGGGAATTCGGGTTTGGCAGGCGTTTTGGAGAACGGGGACAGTCGGACCCAGATCGAAGCTCGCGAGAAAGGCTACATGTTTTTTCCCGGGGCAAAAGCTGGTGGCCGGGCCCCTGCAGCGACGTTCCAGCAACGGCAGCACCGACAACTCACCCCACCACAACGGAGCCTCCAGCCCATCCAAGAGGGGGGTCGTGGGGAAAATTTAACCCTGGGGAAGCAGGTCACCTGCCCGTGGCAACAGCCCCGGCCCATAGGGGGCCGCCTCGAGCCCCCGTCCCCGCGTCCCCCAAAACCCCCCAAAACGAAGGCGCCCACCCACCCCCTCCCCCAACGATGCAGCTTCAGCAAAACCGAACCGGGCCCATGTTTGTGCCCGGCCAACCCCCGGGTTTAAATTACAGTCCAACGTGCTGTAACCCCTTCACTGTTTTTTCTTGCCCTAAAAATTGAGGGTTTTTGGGGAAAAAAATTTTCCCGCCCCGGGATTTTTTAAAATTTTAGGGTTTAATAATTTTTGGACTTTTTGTGTTTATTTAAAAATTTTCTCAACTTTTTCGTTTCCCCCCCAGATTGCGGGTCAGGCTTTTTCATGTTTTTCCTCTCCTGTGGGGAAACTTTTCTCGTCGAGGTAGGAGCAGGGGTGGTTTTAAACCCCCTTTAAAAAGAAAAAAAATATAAAAAAATTTTGTATTGCTTTGTTGAGGTTTTTCATACGACCATTTTTCTGTTCAAAAATTTGGAAAAAATCATCCTTGGAACTGTCATTGACGTTTTTCTTGAAAGCTTGCTACTTACCCCCCATCGTTCTCCTTCAAAATTATGTGAAACCCAAAAATGTCACTTGTTAGAAATAGAACAGTGCCTTGAAAGATGTGGTTGAACAATTTGGTGATCCCCTTTTTCTACTGTGAAAGAGATTTTAACGGCAAAAAAAAACCCTTTCAACCCCAATTCGATGTATTCCAGACGGGCTGGAAAAAATGTTGGAATGAAAAACGGGGCCCTTTAAATTTTTTGATGACCGTCAGACAGCGACTTGGTTTTTTAATGCCTTTTGGGTTAGAAAACTTTAGTTCTGTGGCCTGCTGTGAACTTTTGATTTTAAACGGTTTTTTACCCTGAGGGCATCAAAGTTTTTTACGTTTTTTTTTTCCAAGTGGCGCAAGTGAAAAATGATTACTTTTTTGCTTCTCCGGATATTGCTTCTTTTTGTACAAATTTTGTTTTTGAAGAGAGAGGGGAATCAAAAATATCCCCCTTTTGTGTTACAGTAAATCGTTTGCTTACAAAAAATTGATTTTAGATAATTATGTGAAAAAGCTCTCCTTGTTCTGTTGATAAGATAATATGGAACCCTGATGAATACATAGATTCAATGAATCCTGTTTTTTTTTCCCTGCTTTTGGGAATATAGCAAAAGCCCACTGCCCAGATCGAACGATCTTTTGGGTGATGTTTTTGGACATTTTTAAATGTGCTTTTTAAAAAAGCAGAAATGTTAGACAAAGCGGATTTGCCCCAAATAACCCCAAAGATGCCCCCACTTCTAAAAAAGTAAGCCTTGGTTGAAAAAGATTTCGAAATGTTAAAGAAGAAAGAAAGAAAACGTTAAGAATCTTTAATAAAAAACCAAGAAACTAGAAAACAGATATCGTACTACGGGAAAAAGGAAAAAAGTATAAAACTACTTTTTAAATTAAGGAAAAAAAATTTAAAAAAGGGAAAACTGGGGGGGGGACTTGTCAAAAATTTCGCAAAATTTCCCGCAAGCTTTTTGGAAAAAGAAATAAAGAAAGGGAAACGTAAAACCAAACAAAAAAATAACTTTCCAAAAGAAGACTGGTTTCGTCCCCTTTTCTAATCTCTTAAATGACAATCCCGAACAACTTTCCCGGGAATTTTTGACCCAAAAGGGGTTAAAAAAACCTGAAAAATTTGTTTGATTCCCTAAATAGGGAAATATATCAAATTTAAAGGGGTTTAAAGAAGCTTTTAAAAAAATTCAAAATGGGGAAAAGCAGTTTGGACCTGAGGGGTTAATAAATGAAGTTTTAAAAGTCTCACAGGATGCAAATTGCCCCTTTTTTGCCCAAAGTATTTTAAGGGCTTTTTTTTCCGGGGGTTCGAACCCCATGAAGGGGAAAAAGAAATTTTTTTATTTCCACTCCAAAAAAAAGGAGACATTAAAAAACCCCTAACTATGTGGTTTTTGCTTTTTTGTTTCCCCTCAGCAAACTTTTATACTTTTTTAAAATTAATAAAGAGGTTGTCAGAATGGCCCAATTTCATACAATTTTATATCTGAAACACAGGCGGGTTTTTCCGCAAAAAATTATTAAAAAATCGATCATATTTTCACTTTAAATTGCCTTAGTTCAGAAAAAACTGCCCCCCTAAAACGAAAGATTATGTAGCCTTTGTCGTTTTTCAAAAAGCGTTCGACACCGGTCAAGAGACATGTACTGTGGAATTTTTTAAACTAAAGATGGGTTTGGGTGGTAAAAGGGTTTCAGGGCCCCCAATCAATTTTAACAGCTCTGTGAAATTTCTTTAAGAGATGTCTGGTTTTTACCGACTATTTTAAATGCCTTAAAGGGACTTAACAGGGCTATTTTGGGTTTTCCCCCTTTTTTTTTTCTTTTATTTTTAAACGTTTTAGGGCTTAAAATGGGTCAAAAAGGGTAAACGGGGTTTCCAGCTTAGACCTGACACTATGATTATTTTTGCTAAGTTTGTTTAATGATATTGCTTTTTTTGGGTTCCACCCGTGTGGTCTTCAAACCCCAGCTAAACAATTTTTTTTAATATGGGCCAGAATTTGGGGACTAAAAGTGAACCTCGTTAAAACCAAAATAATGGTGTTCAGAATGGGGGGCTATTTAAATTAAAAACAGAAAAAGGGAAAATTAGGGAAACCCCAAAGAGTTGAAGTGGGAAAACTTTTCAATATCTCGGCCTAACTTTCCCTACTCGCCCTGACCCCAAAAAATTGCCCTGTCGAAAAACTTTCTTTACAAAAGCAAAGAAATGTTTTGTAGAATTTTTTAAAAACCATGTGGAAAAAGGGTTTTTGTACAAAACCCAAAAAAATTTTTTTTTCAGCCTTTGATTCCCAGTTTGTCCCAAATATTTTGTACGCGTCAGAAATTTGGGGTACGGATGAAATAGAAGAAATTAGAAAAGTACATTTATTTGCAGGGAAAAGGGTTTTGTTTAAATTTGTGCTCCCCTTTTCACCAAACAAATTTGGTGTAGGGGGTGAATTGGGTCTTTTTCCCTCTCTTTGTTAAAGGGCTTCAAAAGGGTGTATTTTTTAAACCCTTGACTTTGTGCATTACCTGAAAAATTTTTCTAACATGGCTTCCCAAAATGTTTTAAAGAAATGGCGATAGGGGAAAAAGGAAACGGGGGCCCAAAAATCAGAAGTTTTTGTGTAAAGGGTTTTTGGACATGTATGGTGTTCACGGGGGTGTGGGAAACAGGGGAAAGGGTTTCCTAAAGGGAATTTTAAACAACGTTTGGATTGTTTGGGGCAAAACAAAATTGGTCGTCAAAACTCTCTGACAACAACCGTTAAAAATTTTTACGGGTATTTTTAAAAAAGCAAACTGGAGCGTGAACAAATTTTTTAAAGGGTTATTAATTCCCCTTTAAAAACTTAAAAAACATGTTCACAAAAATTTGGGCTTTGGGAAAAAAGGGATCTAAAAGGGAAACCGATATAGATACAAACCAGATTTGTCGACGTGTTAAAAGGGTTTTTTTTTGTCTAGCCTCTAAAGAAGTTGAAACCCTTTTTTTTTGTTCCCCTGCCCGATTTAGGGACGACCTCCCTTTAATAAATTTTCGGTAGGTTTAAAATTTTGTTGTTCTACAGAAAAACAAAAAATTAAACCTTTCTCAATACCACTTTTTCCAACATAAAACAGGAATCGGGCTAAGTTTATTTTTTATGCCTTCAAACTCCCCCATAAAACATTTTTGGACCCCCGTTTTTCAGGTGTTGGACTTTTGGATAAATTCATTTTTGTTTTGTTGCCCACTATTGCTTAGGGCTGCGGGCCTACTTTTCCCTTTCTGCATTTTTCCCCTTCACTTTGGCAAAATTTTTTTGATTGTGTCCCTTGTGCTTGTCGCGGGCGTTTTTTTTTGTGTGAGTGTTTTGGCACTCACGGGTTCCATTCCTGTTTACTTGAGAGAAGAGAGAGAGAAGAGAAGAGAGAGAGAGAGAAGAAAAGAGAGAGGAGTTTTAAAGTTTTATTTTGGAAAGGGCGTAACAGAAAAGCTCCACAAGATAGCCCTTAATAACTCACTCGATTGTATGGACAAACGTCTGAACAATAAACCTCGAAGTCTGAAGTCTTCAGTGGGGGTGGCCCTTACCCCCCTTCCTCCGTCGGGGAGGTGGTCTCCCCCACCTTCCCCCGTCAGGGGGAGGGGGTTTCTTACCCCTTCCTCCATCAGGGGGGGGGTGGTCTCTCCACCTTTTTCCCTTCAGTGGGAGGTGGCCCTTCCCCCCTTTCCCTCCATCAGGGGGGTGGTTTCCCCCTCCCCCCTTTCTTCCGTCGTGGGAGGTGGCCCTCTCTGCCTTTCTCCGTCATGGGAGGTGGTCCCCTCTGCCTTTCCTCCGTCAGTGGGAGTGTTTTTAAACCCCCCTTCTTCCGTCAGGGGAGGTGGTTTACCGCCTTCCTCTGTCAGTGGGAGGGTCTCTCCGCCTTCCTCCGTCAGGGGAGAGGCGGTCTCCCCGCCTTTTTCCATCGTGGGGGGTTTTGGTCTCTTCCCTTTTTTTCCGTCAGGGGGAGGTGGTCTCTCCGCCTTCCTCCCCAGGGGGAGGTGGCCCTCCCCCCTTCCTCCGTCATGGGGGGTTTTCTCTCCCCCTTTCTCCTTTCGTGGGGGTGGTCTTACCCCCTTTCCCCCGCAGTGGGAGGTGGTTCTCCCCCTTTTCCTCCGTCATTGAGAGGTGGTCTTCCCCCCTTCCTCCGCCCAGTGGGGGGTGGTCTCTCCCCCCTTCCTCCGTCATTGGGGGAGGGTTTCTCCCCTTCCTCCTTTCAGGGGGAGGTGGTTTCTCTGCCTTCCCCATCAGTATGAGGGTGCCTCTCCACCCCCCCTCCCGAAAGTGGGAGGGGGTTTTTTTCCGGGCCTTCCCCCAAACAGTGGGGGGGGGTTTTTTCCCCCCTTCCCCTCTTTTTCCCCCCTTTCCCTCCGCCCAGTGGGAGGTGGTCCCCTCTCCCTTTCCCTTTCCGTCAGGGGGGAGGTGGTCTCTTCCCCCTTTCCTCGGGTCGGGGGGAAAGGAGGTTTTAAACGCCTTCCTCCGCCCAGTGGGAGGGGGTTTTTTCCCCCTTTCCTCCTCAGTGGGGGTGGTCTCTCTGCCTTCCCGTCAGTGGGAGGGGGGTCTCTCCCCCTTTCCCCTCCGTCAGTGGGAGGGGGTCTCTCCGTTTTCCCTCCCCCAGTGGGGGATCTCTCTGTGGATAAAGGGGGGTTCCCGAGGAAGGCCTGCAGATTGCGGTCAGGGTCTCCAAACCCCCGGGCCCCATTCTGGTGTACACCAAAATCCCCCCGTGTCCTGCCCAAGGCAGCTTTTGATGGAAAAACGAACTTTGGACCCAAACAGGGTGCGAAAACCCAGGTTCCCTTCCTTGTCCTGAAAAAGGGCTGTTTATGGAAAAAAAGCAGACATTGCCCCCCCCTTTGTCCTGTCAGGGCTGTTTGATGGAAAAGCAAAATTGATCCCCTCCTTGTCCTTTGTAAAGGGGCCCTGTTTGAGGGAAGAAGCAGACATCGACCCAAACAGGGTGCAGAAAAACCAAAGGGTTCCCCCCTCCCTTGCCCCCCAGGTTTTTTCTGCTTTTGGGAAATATCGGGTTTCCCCAAGAAAAATGGGAAAATGGAGATGATAGATGGGGTTTTCCCCTGAACGTAGCTTTTTTTTCCCAGTTTTCCCATGGAGAGGGTCAGAAGACTACTGTTTTAAATTGTGTCTTTTTTTTTTTTTTTTTTAATATATCAACAAATTATTTTCTATGTGAACAACTTTTTTAGTTTGTGGGGGTTTTCCAACATTACGGGGAGTTTCTAGTTATTTGAAATCTCTGATCTAAATCTTTTTAACCCAATTTATGAATCAAACTTGCTTTTTTAAAAAGGGTCAAGGCGAGGGGAAAAAGCACCCTATTTTAAAAGGGGTTTAAAGGACTGGGAGTACGGGCAACCTATTTGCTTCAAGTTGTCATGTTGGAAATTTTTTATAGAAAGGGGGTTAATGATCCTGGTTTTTGCCCCAGGGAGGAAAACCGCCCAATGCCCGTGGGGGGGGAGCGATGTGGGATGAAAACGGGGTTTGGCCCAACACCCCCGGACCCCTGGAGGAATGGTCTGAAGCCGAGACTGGCTGGATCAGCACATTGACAGGTGCCCACTTGCAACACACAACACACACACACACCCCACACACACACACACACACAACACACACACCCCACACACACACCACACACCCATGCTTGCCCCCACCCACGCATGAAACGCGCACCGCACACAATACCCCCCACCACACACCAAAAACACACACACACACACACACACACACAAAAAAAATTATGACCCCATAGAGACGGGCTGGAAAAGCTTTTTGACGGGGGTATCACTTTACACATAACACACAATACTAACACACACACCCCCACACACACACACACACACACACCACACCCCCGGACAAAAACACACACACCCACACACCCCACACCCCACACACCCCACACACACACAAAACACACACACACACACACACACGGAAAGACTGGGGGGACCAGTACTTTGAAAGGTGTGCAGAAATGCGGGGCCCCAACCCCCGTGCACGTCAGCACACATGCAATCTAGCACACATGCAAACTAGCACACATGAAATTCTACAAAACATGCAAATCTACCCCCAAAAATAAAAAAAACATGCACATTGACAATGCACTTTCTAGCACCATGCACGAAGCACACAGCACATTTTGCACCCATGACTTCTAGCACACTTTGCCATCTAGCACACTTGAAATATTTTCCCACACATGCACATCTAGCACACATGCATATTTAGCAAACATGCACACTAGCCCCACATGCCGTCTAGCACCGCACGTTTTGCACCTTTGGCATATCTAGCCCCAAAATCCCACATCTAGCACACATGCACGTCTAGCAAAACATCACGTTTTACACCCCTGCAATCTAGAACACATGCCTTTTCTAGCACACATGCACGTTAGCACACTTGCCTTTCTAGCAAAACTTTTCACACTACACACATGAACTTACACACATGAAAGGCTAGAAACACACATATCTAGCACACATGCTCAACCCCTAGCACACATGCACATCTAGCACACATCCCTATCTAGCACCAGGGCACGTTACACACAGGGTTCGTACCCCCCTTAATTTTCTTAAAAAGTCTTGAGTTTGACTTGACCATTTAAAGGCCTGGAAATTATTTAAAAAATAAGCTAAAGGGCCCAAAAACCCCCCTGGAAAAGTCCTTAAAATTTTAAAAAATGGGTCAAAATCTGCCCCTCTCAAAGCAAGGAATTTGATGTCCCCCAAAAAATGTTTTTTTTTAAAAAAAACCCCTTTTTTCCCCGGGGGGGGGCCCCCCCGGGAACCGGAAAAACCCCCAAAAAAAAGGGGGGAAAAAACCCAAATGGGTTTTTTTAAAAAAAAAAAAAAAAATTTTTTTTTTTTTTTTTTTTTTTTTTTTTTTTTTTTTTTTAAAAATTTTTTTTTTTTTTTTTTTTTTTCCGGAAAAAATTTTTTTTGGGGGTTTTTTTTCCCCAAAAAAAAAAATTTTTTTGGGGGGAAAAAAAAAATTTTTTTTTTCCCCCCAAAAAAAAAAGGGGGGGCCCCCCAAAAAGGGGAAAAGGAAACCGAAACCCGGCCCCAAAAACCGGGGTTTTTCCCCCCCCAACCCGGGGAAAAACCCTTTGGGGCCGGCCCAAATTTTAAAAATTTTTTTTTGGGGGGGGGGGGGGTTTTTGGGGGTTTTTTTTTCCCCCCCCCCAAAAAAAAAAAGGGGGGTTTTTTGGGGAAAAAAATTTTTTAAAAAAAAACCAAAAAAAAATAAAAAAAATTTTTTCCCCAAAAAAAAGGGGGGGAAAGGGGAAAGAGGGGTTAAAAAAGGGGGAAAAAAAAGGGGGGGGGGGGGGTTAAAATTTGAAGGGGGAAAAAGGGGGGGGAAGGGGGAGAGAAAAAAAAAATTTTTTTTTGGGGGGAAAAAAAAAGGGGGGGGGGGGAAAAAAAAAAAAGGGGGGGGAGAAAAAAAAAAAAAAAAAAAAAAAGGGGGGAAAAGGGGGGGGGGGGGGAAAGGAAAAAAAAGGGGGGAAAAAAAAAAAATAAAAAAAAAAAAAAACCTTTTTTTTTTTTTTAAAAAAAAATTTTCCCCCAATTAAAAAAAAAACAGACCCGGGGAAAAGGTTTTAACTGGCCGGGCCCCTGAAAACCCCCCCCTTTTTTTGGGGGGGGGAAAAAAAAAAAAAAGGGGAAAAAAAACCCCCCAAATTGGGGGGGGAAATGGCCGGGAAAAAAAAAAAAAAAAAAAAAGGGGGAAAAAGTTTTTGGGGAAAAAAAAATTTTTTATTTTGGGTTTTTTTTTTTGGGTTTTTTTTTTAAAAAAGAATTTTATTTTTTTTCCCCGGGGTTTTTTTTTGGAAAAATTTTTTTTTTGGGGGGGTTTTTTTAAAAAAAAGGGGGTTTTTGGGGGGGGTTTTTTCGGGCAATTTTTAAAAATTTTTCCCCCCTTTGGGCCTTTTGGGAAAAACCCCCGGGGGGAAAAAAGGGTTTTAAAACTTGGGGGGAAAATTTTTTTAAAAAAGAAAAACCCCCTTTTTTAAAAAAACCCCAAAAAGGGGGGGGGGGGGTTCCCCTTTGGGAAAAACCCCCAAAAAACCCGGGGGGGAAAAAATTTCAACCCCCCTTTTAAAATTTTTTTTTTAAAAGGGGGAAAAAAAACCCCCCCCGGTTCCCTTGGGGGGTTTTTTAAAAAATGGGGAAAATTTTTTTTAAAAAATTTTGGGGGGTTTTTAAAAAAAATTTTCCCCGGGTTTTTTTTTTCAATGAAAGGGGGGTTTTAAAAAATTTTTTGGGCCCCCTTTTTTTCCCGGGAAAAAGGCCGGGTTTTTGGGGGTTTTTTTTCCCCCAAAATTTTTTCCAAAGAAAAAAATTTTTGGGGGGTTTTTTTTTTAAAAAAAACCGGTTCCCCCCAAAAAGGGTTTTTTTTTGGGCCCCCTTTTAAAGCAAACCCTTTTTTTAAAAAAATTTTTTTTTGGCCCCGGGGGGCCCTTTGGGAAAAGGGGAAAAAAAAGGGCCCCCAAGGGTTTTTGGGAATTTGGTTTCGGGCCCCCCAAAAAAAAAAAAAATTTTTTTTGGTTTTTTTGGGGGGAAAAAAAGGGGGGGTTTTGGGGGGGGGGTTTTTTAAAACAAGGGCCCCCCCTTTTTTTAAAATTTTCCCCCAAAGGGGGGTTTTCCTTTGGGGGCCCCAAATTTTTTAAAAATTTTAAAAATTTCCCCTTTTTTGGGTTTTTTAAAATTAAAATTTTTTTGGGGGGTTTTTTTTTAAAAAAAATTTTTCCCCGGGCCGGGAAAAAAGGGGGGGGGGAAAATTGGGGGGGTTTTTTTTTTTTTTTTTGGCCAAAGGGGTTTGGCCCTTTCCCAAAAAAGTTAAAAAAAAACCCCCCGGGCCCCCCCCCAAAAAAAAAAAAAAGGGAAAAGGGGGGGGCCCCAAAAAAAAAAAATTTTTTTTTTTCCCAAAAAAAAAATGCAACCAAAAAAAAAGAAAAAAAAGGGAAAAAAAAAAAGGGGGGGGAAAAAAGGAAAAATTTTTTGGGAAAAAAAAAAGGGGAAAAAAAAAGGGAAAAAGGGGTTTCCCCCTTGGCCAAAAAGGGGGGTCAAACCGGGTTTTTCCCCCCCCCGGGGGGGGGGGGGAACCAAAAAAAAAAAGGAATTTTAAAAACCAAAAAATTTAAAGGGGGGGGGACCCAATTTTTAAAAAAAGGGGAGGAGGCTGGCCCCTTTTTTTTAAAAAAAAGGGGGGGCCCCTTTTTTGTTTTGGGGGCCCCCGGGAAAAAGGGGGGGAAAAAATTTTTTTCCCCAAAAAAATTTTTAAAAATTTTTTTAAAAAACCACCCAAAAACCCAAAAAAATTTTAAAAAAACCCAAAAACCCCAAAACTGGGGGAAAAAAATTAAAAACCCCCCCCCTTTTTTTTTTTAAAAAAGGAAAAGGGGGGGGGAAAAAAAACCCAAAAAAAGGGAAAGGGGGGAAAAAAAAAAAAAAGGAAGGGGGAAAAAAAAAAAAAAAATTGGGGAAATTTTAAAAAAAAACCCCCGGGGGGAAAAACCCCCCAAAGGGGGTTTTAAAAAACCCCAAAAAAAAGGGCCCCGGGGAAAAAAGGGGGGGGGGGGGGGGGGGGGGGGGGGGGGGGGGGGGGGGGGAAAAAAACCCAAAAAAAAATTTTTAAAAAAAATTTAAAGGGTTTTTTGGGAAATTTTTTTTTTTTAAGGGGGAAAGGGGGTTTTTTTTTAAAATTTAAAATTTTTTTTTAAAAAAAAAAAAAAATTTTTTTTTAAAGGGAAAAGTTTTTTGGAAAACCCAAGGGTTTTTTTTTTCCGGGGGTTTTTAAAATGGCCCCCCAAAAAAAAAAGACAAAAATTTTCCCCCTTTTTTCCCCCGGCCGGGTTTTTTTTAAAAAAAAGGGTTTTAAAAAAAAGAAATTTTTTAAAAATTTTTTTTTAAAATTTTAAAAATTTTTAAAAAAATTTTTTTAAAAAATTTAAAAGGGTTCCAAAAAAAAATTTTTTTTTTTTTTTTTTTTTTAAAAAAAAAACCCCAACCCCCC
The DNA here is from genome assembly GCA_018398815.1 of Conus ventricosus. Classification (NCBI taxonomy): domain Eukaryota; kingdom Metazoa; phylum Mollusca; class Gastropoda; order Neogastropoda; family Conidae; genus Conus; species Conus ventricosus. The sequence goes on along the minus strand of JAFLJL010013655.1, from coordinate 42,359 downwards.
CCTTTAAAAACCCCCTTTTTTTTGGGGAACCCCCCCCTTTTGGGAAATTTGGGGTTTTCCCCTCATTAAACCCCCCCGGGGGGCCCCCAAAAACCCCCACTTAAACCCCCCATTAACCCCCAAAACCCGTTTCCCCCCCCGGTTAACCCCACTCCCCCAAAAAAAAAAAATTTAAAATTTTTTTTTTTTTAAAAAAAAAAGGACAAAATTTTTTTTTTTTTTTTTTTACAAACCCTTTTTCCCCCTTTTTTTTTAAAAAAATTTTTTTTTTTTTTTCCCCAAAAATTTTCCCGGGCCCCCAAAAATTTTTTTTTTGGGTAGGGGGGGGTTTTTTTTCTTTTTTTTGGTTTTTTTTTTGTTTTTGGGTTTTTTGGGGGAAAGGTTTTTTTTGGGTTTTTTAAAAAAGGGAAATTTCCCCCGGGGGGGTTTCCCCCAAAAAGGGGGGGGTTAAAAGGGCCCCCGGGGAAAGGGAGCTTCCCAAATTAAAAAGGGGAAAAAACCCCCCGGGGGGGGGGCCCCCTTTAAAAAAAACGGGGAAAAACCTTTTAAAAAAAAAAACCTCATTAAAAAAAAGGGGGGAAGATGCCCCTTTTTTAAGGAAAGGGGGGGGCCCCTTTAAAAAGGAAATTTTAAATGCCCCAAAAAAAAAAGGGGGGAAAACCTCACTTAGAAGGAAGCGGGGAAACCCCCCCCCCCACTTAAAAAAAAGGGGGGAAGGGCCCCCAAAAAAAGGGGGGGGGGGGCCCCCCAAAAAGGAAAAAGGGAAAAAAATTAAAAAGGGGGGGGCCCCCAAAAAAAATTTTAAAAAAAAAGGGGTTGGAAGGGGGGCCAAAAAAAAAAATTAAGGCCCCGGGGGGAAAAGGGCCCCTGGGGCCCCCAAACCCCGGGGGGGGGCCCCCCCCTTTTCCCCCAGAAAAAGGGGGGGAAGGGGTTTTCCCCCTTTTTTTGGGGTTTCCCCTTTTTTTTTTTCCCCAAAACCCCCCCCCTTTTTTTTTTTTTCCCCCCTTTTTTTCCCCCCCCTTTTTTTTCCTTTTTAAAATTTTTTTTTTTTTTTTTTTTTGTTTCCTTTTTTTTTTTTTTTGGGGGGTTTTTTTAAATTTTGGGTTTTTTTGGGGGGGGGGGGGGTTTTTTTTTTTATTTTTAAAATTTTTTTTTTTGTAATTTGGGGGGAAAAAGGGGGGGGGGGGGGTTTTTTTTTTTTAAAAAGGGGGAAATTTTTTTTCCCCCAAAAAAAAAAAAAAAGGGGGGTTTGGGGAAAACCCCCTTTTAAAAAAAAAAATTAAAACCCCCCCTTTTTTTTGGAAGGGCAAAAAAAGGGGGGTTTTGGGGGGGGGCCCCCAAAAAATTTTTTTAAGGCCCCGGGGGGGAAAAAAAAAAAAACCCCCCTGTTTCCCCCCCCCAAATTTTTTTGGGGGCCCCCCAAAAAAACCCCCCCCTTTTTTTTGGGCCCCCAAAAAAACCCCCCCCTAAAAAAAAAACCCCCCAAAGGAAAACCCCCTTTTTGGAAAAAAAAAAACCCCTTTTTTTCCCTTTTTTTTTCCCCCCCCCCCAAAAAAGGGTTTTTTTTTTGGGCCCCCGGGGTTTACCCTCCCCCCCAAAAAAAAAAAAAAAATTTTTTGGGGGGGGAAAAAATTCCCCCAAAAACCCCCCAAAAAAAAGGGGGAAAAAAATTTTTGGCCTTTTTCCCCCAAAAAAACCCCCCCAAAATTTTTTAAAAAAAGGCCCAAAAAAACCCCCCCCAAAAAATAAAAACCCATAAAATTTTTAAAAATTTTTTAACCAAAACCCCGGTTTAAAAAAATTAAAAAAATTTTTTTTTTTAAAAGGGGGGTTTTTTTTTTTTAAAATTTTTTTTTTTTTTTATTCCATTTTTTTTAAAAAGGGGAAAAAAAGGGGTTTTTTGGTTTTTTCCCTTTTTTTTTTTAAAAAAAAAAAAAAAAAATTAAAAGGGGGGCTTTTTTTTGGGGTTTTTAAAAAAGCTTTTAAAAAAAAAAAAACCCCCTTTTTAAAAAACCCCAAAAATTTTCCCCCCCTTTTTTTTTAAAAAAAAAAACCCAAAGGGGAAAAAAAAAAAATGGGTTTTAAAAAAACCCCCCCCCTTTTTAAAAAAAAATCAAAAAAAACCCCAAAAAAACCCCTTTTTTTTTTTTGGGGGTTTTTTTTAACCCCTTTTTTTCCCCCAAAAAAAAAAAAATTTTTTCCCCCTTAAAACTTTTTTTTTTTTCCAAAAAAAGGGGAAAAAAAAAAAAATTTTTTTTTTTTTAAAGGGTTATTTTTGGGAAAAAAAAAAAAAAAAAATTTTAAAAAATTTTTTTTTGGGGCCCCCCTTTGGGGAAAAAAAAAAAAAAAATTTTTTTTTTTTCCCAAATTTAAAAAAAAAAAAAACCCCCGGGGGAAAAAAGGGAAAAAGGGGGGGCCAAAAAAACCCTTTAACCCCGGTTTTTTTGGGGGGGAAAAAAAAAAAAAAAGGGGTTTTGGGGGTTTTTTCCAAAAAAAAAAACCCCCCGGGAAAAAACCCCCCCCCCCCGGGGGTTTTTTTTGGGGGGGCCCCAAAAATTTTTTTTTTCCCCCCCAAAAAGGGGGGGGGCCCCCCCCCCGGGGTTTGGGGGGGGTTTTTTTTTTTTTTTCCCCCGGGGGGTTTTTTTTTTTTTGGGGGGTTTTTTGGGCCCTTTTCCCTTTTCTTCCGGGGGTTTTTTGGGGGGGTTTTTTTTTTTTTTTGGGGGGGGGGGTTTTTTTTTCTTTTTCCCCCGGGGGGTTTTTTTGTTTTTCTGGGGCCCCCTTTTTTTTTTTCCCCTTTTTTTTTGGGGGGGGGGTTTTTTTTTTCCCTTCTTTGGGGGGGAAATTTTTTTTTTTTCCTTTTTTTTTTTGGCCCCCCTTTTTTTTTTTTTTTTTTGGGGGAAAAAAGGTTTTTTTTTTTTAAAATTTTTACTTTTTTAAAATTTTTTCTTTTTAAAATTTTTTTTTTAAAAAAAATTTTCCCTTTTAAAACTTATTTTTGTATTGGGGGTTTTTTTTTTTTTAAAAAGGGGGGGAAAAAAGGTTTTCCCCTTTTTTAAAGTTTTTTAAAAAATTTTTTTTCCCCCTTTTTTTTTTTTCATAAATTTTTTAAAAAAAACCCTTTTTAAAAAAAAGGGGGGGAAAAAAAAAACCCAAAATTTTTTTTAAAAAAATTTTTTTTTTTGTTTAAAAATTTTTTGGGGGTTTTTTTTTAAAAACCAAAAAAAAGAAAAAAAAATTTTTTTTAAAAAAATTTAAAATTTTAAAAATTTTTTTTTTTTGGGGGTTCCCTGGGGAAAAAAATTTTCCCCCCAAAAAATAAAAAAAACCTTTTTTTTTTTTTTAAAGGGGTTTTTCCCCGGGCCCTTTTTGGGGGTTTTAAAATTTTTGGGGAATTTGGGGTTTTTTCCCCCCAACCCCCCTTTAAAACCCGGGCCCGGGGGGTTTGGGGTTTTTTTTTTGGCCCCGGGCCCCCAAAAAGGGGGCCGGGGTTTTTTTTTTTTTTTTTTTCCCCCCCTTTTCTTTCCCCCGGGGGGGGCCCGGGGGGTTTTTGGGGTTTTTTGGGGCCCCCCCCCCCCGGGGGGGGGGTTTTTTTTTTTTTTTTTGGGGGGGTTTTTCCCCCCCCCAAAGGGCCCCCGGGGGAAGGGGGTTTTTTTTTGGGTGGTTTTTTTTCCCCAAAAAGGGGGGTTTTTTGAAACCCGGTTTTTTTTTTTTAAAAAGGGGGGGTTTTTTTTTTTTAAAAAATTGGGGGGGAAAAATTTTTGGGTTTTTGGTTTTTTTTTTTTTCCCCAAAAAATTTTTTTAAAAAAAAAAAATTTTTGGTTTAATTTTTTTTTTTTTTTTTTCCCTGCCAAAAAAATTTTAAAAAAACCCCCCCTTTTTTTTTGGGGGGTTTTTTTTTTTTTTTTTTTTTCCCGGAAATTTTTTTGGGGGGTTTTTTTTTTAAAGGGGGCCCCCCTTTTTTTTTTTTAAATTTTTAAAGGGGCCCCCCAAAAAAACCCGGGGGGTTAATTTTGGGGGGCCCCGGGGGCCCCAATTTTGGGGGGGGAAAAAAAGGGGTTTAAATTTTTCCCCCGGGGGGGGTTTTTCCCCCCCCTTTTGGGGTTTTTGTTTGGTTTTTTTTTTGGTTTTTTTTGTTTTAAAAGGGGTTTTTTCCCCCCTTTTAAAGGGGTTTGGGGTGGTTAAAAAAATTTGGGGTTTCCCGGGGGGGGTTTTTAAAAAAAAAGGGGGTTTTTTAAAAATTTTTTTTTTTTGGGGGGAAGGTTTTGGGGGGGGGGGTTTTTTTTTGGGGGGGGGGGGGCCCCGGGGCCGGGGTTTGGGGGGTTTTTTTGGGGGGGAAAAAAAAAAAGAAGGGGGCCGGGGTTGGGGTTTTTTGGGGGGGGGAAATTTGGTTTTTAAAGGAAAAAGGGGGGTTTTTTAAAAATTTTTAAAATTTTTTGTTTTGGGGCCCCCGGGGGGGGGCCCCAAAAAAAAATTTTTTTTTAAAAAATTTTTTTTTTGGGGGGGGGGGGGTTTTTTTTGGGGGGGGGAAAGGGGGGAAAATTTGGGGGCCCCCCGGGGGGGGGGAAAAAACCCCGGGGGGGGGGTTTTTAAAAAGGGGGGGCCCGGGGGAAAGGGGCCCCCAAAAAAATTTTTTGGGGGGGGTTTTTTTTTCCCCTTCCCGGGTTTGGGGTGGGGCCCCCCTTTTTAAAAAAAAAAAATTTTTGGGGGGGGTTTTTTGGGAAAAAAGGGGGGGGGGGAAAAAAAAATTTTTCCCGGGGTTTTTGGGGGGTTTTTTTAAAAAAAAAAAAAAAGGGGGGGGGGGGCGGGGGAAAAAGGGGGGGGTTGGGCCGGGGGGGGTTTTTTAAAAAAGGGGGGGCCCAAAATTAACCCCTTTTTGGGGGGGGGGGGGGGGGGTTTTCTTGGGGGGGGGATTTTTGGGGGGGGGGGGAGGAATTGGAGGGGGGGGGAAGGGGCCGGGGGTTTTTGGGGGGAAAACCGGTGAGAAAGCCGGCCTTGGTTTGTCTTTGTAGGTACTTGAGATTGAAGAATAGCCAGCTTCGGGTTGTATTTTTTTCTTTTGCAAGCCACAAAAATTGCACTTACTGTTATCGTGTGCATTGTGTATCGGTGGAAATGAGGACACGTATAAAAATCGCATGCATCCTATGTGAGAAACTGGAGGGATAATGAAAATGAGTGACTGATATTTGAATGGTACGGGAAACGACTGGATGAGCGCCAGTAGGCTGCACTTCGGCCGGCTCTACCTGGGTAGGCAGCCGTTGAGTGACTGAGGTAGTGTGTTTATTTTAAAGCGCTTAGAGCTTGGTCTGTGACCGAGGATAGGCGCAATATAAATACCCAATATAATAATAATAATGGAGTCTGAAGGTCTGTTTCCTGTGCACGTCTCCAGACCCAGCCACTTACATGGCGGTCAGCCCCATTGGTTGTTGGGCCCTGGGGATAGAATGCCTATACAAGAGCAGCTGAGTGAAGAAATGATCTCAGAGCCAGAATGCTGGGAGTATATAGGCCTTCCATCCCCTTTCAACGAGATCTTTCGAGAAAGTCCTCTGTGGCCCGAGTCACAATAGAACCAATAAAAGCATCTGAAGTGTCTAAGATCTGGCTTCGCAGAGAGAATTTGCCTGTGGCTGGTCTGGGCAGACTGGTTTTGAAGAGACAGCCATTGGACTTCAGCCACATCATAATTGGTGTCGCTTTTGCTGAGGGGGTTTTGAGCCTCTCTTTGACCATGGCTGGTCTGGATGGCTTGGCCTGGAAGGCTAAATATAGGCTGAGGAGACAGCCCTGGGAGACCATGGAGCCGTGGTTGGTATTGTCTTTGCTGAGGTGGACTTGAGATTTTAGAGAGGTAAATATCCTCAGGTGGAGTTATTGCTGGATTTTGGCCTAGGTATGGAGTCTGAAGGGTCTGTTTCCTCTGCACTTCTCCAGACCCAGTCACTTACATGGCGGTCAGCCCCATTGGTTGTCGGGTCCTGGGGGATAGAATGTCTGTTCAAGAGCAGCCTGCCCAGACCAGCCATAGGCAGATTGTCTGCTGAGTGACCAGCCTCTTAACTGGCATTCCAACCTACCAGCTAGGTTACCCCTCACTGCAATCGTAGCCTACGTTTGAGGGGTTAACCACCACAAACTCTCTGTTGTCAAAAGTTGGGCAGAATCATACCCTTTACATTCTTGTCTTTGATGTTCCATGCAGAGTTTGCAGCCTTCAGAAGTCAGAATTCATGAACCAGCAGAGATGGGGCCGGCGGTCCGATTTTAAATCGTAATGGCAGAGATGCCATGTGACTTGGAGACCAGGCCGGCAAACTGATGAGCAGGTCCATCGGTTTTCCGTTGTTCATGAGCTTTTGTAAACTGGGCTATCAAAGGGTGAAGTTGAAAGCAGTTTCTTGTGGGCAGGTCGATCGGCTTTCCGTTGTTCATGAGCTTTTGTAAACTGGGCTATCAAAGGGTGAAGTTGAAAGCAGTTTCTTGTGGGCAGGTCGATCGGCTTTCCGTTGTTCATGAAGCTTTTGTAAACTGGGCTTTCAAAGGGTGAAGTTGAAAGCAGTTTCTTGTGGGCAGGTCGATTGGCTTTCCGTTGTTCATGAGCTTTTGTAAACTGGGCTATCAAAGGGTGAAGTTGAAAGCAGTTTCTTGTGGGCAGGTCGATCGGCTTTCCGTTGTTCATGAGCTTTTGTAAACTGGGCTATCAAAGGGTGAAGTTGAAAGCAGTTTCTTGTGGGCAGGTCGATCGGCTTTCCGTTGTTCATGAGCTTTTGTAAACTGGGCTATCAAAGGGTGAAGTTGAAAGCAGTTTCTTGTGGGCAGGTCGATCGGCTTTCCGTTGTTCATGAGCTTTTGTAAACTGGGCTATCAAAGGGTGAAGTTGAAAGCAGTTTCTTGTGGGCAGGTCGATCGGCTTTCCGTTGTTCATGAGCTTTTGTAAACTGGGCTATCAAAGGGTGAAGTTGAAAGCAGTTTCTTGTGGGCAGGTCGATCGGCTTTCCGTTGTTCATGAGCTTTTGTAAACTGGGCTATCAAGGGTGAAGTTGAAAGCAGTTTCTTGTGGGCAAGTCGATCGGCTTTCCGTTGTTCATGAGCTTTTGTAAACTGGGCTATCAAAGGGTGAAGTTGAAAGCAGTTTCTTGTGGGCAGGTCGATCGGCTTTCCGTTGTTCATGAGCTTTTGTAAACTGGGCTATCAAAGGGTGAAGTTGAAAGCAGTTTCTTGTGGGCAGGTCGATCGGCTTTCCGTTGTTCATGAGCTTTTGTAAACTGGGCTATCAAAGGGTGAAGTTGAAAGCAGTTTCTTGTGGGCAGGTCGATCGGCTTTCTGTTGTTCATGAGCTTTTGTAAACTGGGCTATCAAAGGGTGAAGTTGAAAGCAGTTTCTTGTGGGCAGGTCGATCGGCTTTCCGTTGTTCATGAGCTTTTGTAAACTGGGCTATCAAAGGGTGAAGTTGAAAGCAGTTTGTTGTGGGCAGGTCGATCGGTTTTCCGTTGTTCATGAGCTTTTGTAAACTGGGCTATCAAAGGGTGAAGTTGAAAGCAGTTTCTTGTGGCGGGTCGATCGCTTTCCGTTGTTCATGAGTTTTGTAACTGGCTATCAAAGGTGAAGTTGAAGCAGTTTCTTGGGCAGGTCAATCGGTTTTCCTTGTTCATGAGCTTATGTAAACTGGGCTTTCAAAGGGTGAAGTTGAAAGCAGTTTGTTGTGGGCAGTCAATCGGTTTTCCGTTGTTCATGAGCTTATGTAAACTGGGCTATCAAAGGGTGAAGTTGAAAGCAGTTTGTTGTGGGCAGCTCCACTCAATGACATTTCTTGTTATATGGGTTTTTTTGTGGCCTTAAACTGAAAAGTAGCATCTGTAGAGCCAAAAAAATTTTTGGCAGGTCTGAATTGAACAAAACACTGTGGGCAGGTCAATCGGTTTTCCGTTGTTCATGAGCTTATGTAAACTGGGCTTTCAAAGGGTGAAGTTGAAAGCAGTTTGTTGTGGGCAGCTCCACTCAATGACATTTCTTGTTATATGGGTTTTTTTGTGGCCTTAAACTGAAAAGTAGCATCTGTAGAGCCAAAAAAAATTTTTGGCAGGTCTGAATTGAACAAAACACAATTTTGCTGGGCCTGAAAAGCAGTTTTCCTATTTTTTGTAAATGATTTCTGGCCTGAGACTCAAAAGTGGCTCCTAAGAAACCTGGTCACTCCTTTCTGCTGCAGTTGACCAATGTCAGCCCACAAAGAAAATGGTCCTGTCCTCTCAATCTTGCGGCCTGCACTCACAGACTACCTGTCTGGCCTTGTACTTTTTTTTTCTTTTAAAAAAGTCCTAAAATTGTGGTTTTGAGACATTTTGGAAATCTGCATTTTTGTTGATTTTTTTTTAAATAGGGAAATTCCTGGAAAGTTTGGGAAGGTTCATAAGCATGCTTTATTTCTATCATTTTTGACAGTCTACATCTTTGTTTTTTTCATTTGTCTCTATACCCTAGTCTCCATGCCACATTTTTCATGCCATTATGCCCAGTTCACAATGTTGTTAGGGTTGGGGTTTGATTTTTATAATTCTGTGCCCATGCTATATCAGTCATGATCATTATGCCCACTTCACAATATTGTTGGGGTTGGGTTTTGATTTTTATAATTCTGTGTCTGTATCAGCCATGATCATTATGCCCACTTCACAATATTGTTAGGGTTGGTGTTTTAATTTTTATAATTCTGTGTCCATGCTGTATCAGTCATGATCATTATGCCCAGTTCAACTTTTTTCTCTTTTCAAATCTTGTCTTCCTACAAATGTAAAATAATTCATAACATTGTGTATATATTCATTCTATAACCTTCACCAGATGTTACTCAAACTTTTGCACATTGTAGGCTGTATTCAAAATCTGAAATTCTTCCACATCTGTAAACATCGATTTTCCTCAGCCTTACAAGCTGTGTGAAAATTTACCCTCAACTGTTTGTGAGCCATCTTAGGCCTTGGGGGCGACATATCACCCTGGGCAGTGGCCATGGAAGTGTCACCCAGTGCCCTTTGCCAACTTTCTGGGTGAAGAATTAGCCCCTGGCTGCCCTTTCACTGGTAAAAGAACTTTGCAAGTCACAGAGCAGAACAGCTGAAGAATTAGCCCCTGGCTGCCCTTTCACTGGTAAAAGAACTTTGCAAGTTACAGAGCAGAACAGCTGCCATCTTGGTCCTGGTTGTAGCTGCCATCTTGGTCCTGGTTGTAGCTGCCGTCTTGGTCCTGGTTGTAGCTGCCCTGTTGGTCCTGGTTGTAGCTGTGTTGGTCCTGGTTGTAGCTGCTGTGTTGGTCCTGGTTGTAGCTGCCCTGTTGGTCCTGGTTGTAGCTGTGTTGGTCCTGGTTGTAGCTGCTGTGTTGGTCCTGGTTGTAGCTGCCCTGTTGGTCCTGGTTGTAGCTGCCCTGTTGGTCCTGGTTGTCACTGCCCTGTTGGTCCTGGTTGTAGCTGCCCTGTTGGTCCTGATTGTAGCTGCCGTGTTGGTCCTGGTTGTCACTGCCCTGTTGGTCCTGGTTGTAGCTGCCCTGTTGGTCCTGGTTGTAGCTGCCCTGTTGGTCCTGGTTGTAGCTGCCATGTTGGTCCTGGTTGTAGCTGCCGTGTTGGTCCTGGTTGTCACTGCCCTGTTGGTCCTGGTTGTAGCTGCCCTGTTGGTCCTGGTTGTAGCTGCCCTGTTGGACCTGGTTGTAGCTGTGTTGGTCCTGGTTGTAGCTGCCCTGTTGGTCCTGGTTGTAGCTGCCCTGTTGGTCCTGGTTGTAGCTGCCGTGTTGGTCCTGGTTGTCACTGCCCTGTTGGTCCTGGTTGTAGCTGCCCTGTTGGTCCTGGTTGTAGCTGCTGTGTTGGTCCTGGTTGTAGCTGCCCTGTTGGTCCTGGTTGTAGCTGCCCTGTTGGTCCTGGTTGTAGCTGTGTTGGTCCTGGTTGTAGCTGTGTTGGTCCTGGTTGTAGCTGCCCTGTTGGTCCTGGTTGTAGCTGCCCTGTTGGTCCTGGTTGTAGCTGCCGTCTTGGTCCTGGTTGTAGCTGCCCTGTTGGTCCTGGTTGTAGCTGCTGTGTTGGTCCTGGTTGTAGCTGCCGTTTGGTCCTGGTTGTAGCTGCCGTCTTGGTCCTGGTTGTAGCTGCCGTCTTGGTCCTGGTTGTAGCTGTGTTGGTCCTGGTTGTAGCTGCCGTGTTGGTCCTGGTTGTAGCTGCCCTGTTGGTCCTGGTTGTCACTGCCCTGTTGGTCCTGGTTGTAGCTGCCCTGTTGGTCCTGGTTGTCACTGCCCTGTTGGTCCTGGTTGTAGCTGCCCTGTTGGTCCTGGTTGTAGCTGCCCTGTTGGTCCTGGTTGTAGCTGTGTTGGTCCTTGTTGTAGCTGCCCTGTTGGTCCTGGTTGTAGCTGCCCTGTTGGTCCTGGTTGTAGCTGCCCTGTTGGTCCTGGTTGTCACTGCCCTGTTGTCCTGGTTGTAGCTGCCTGTTGGTCCTGGTTGTAGCTGCCCTGTTGGTCCTGGTTGTAGCTGCCCTGTTGTCTGTTGTCACTGCCCTGTTGGTCCTGGTTGTAGCTGCTTTGTTGGTCCTGGTTGTAGCTGCCCTGTTGGTCCTGGTTGTAGCTGCCCAGTCCATGTGAAAAGGTGCAGGTGGTGCTTTCATTACCACCTGATGGTATGAGCCTTCAGGTGTCAGGTATTCAGCTACCATACAGTCCATGTGAAAAGGTGCAGGGGGTGCTTTCATTCCCACCTATGGTATGTGCCTTCAGATGTCATTTTCAGCTACCATACAGTCCATGTGGAAAAGGTGCAGGTGGTGCTTTCATTACCACCTGATGGTATGAGCCTTAAAGATGTCAAGGTTTTCCCATCTCCCATACAGCCATTGGGGGAAAGGGTGCAGTGGTGCTTTCATTACCACCTGATGCTATGAGCCTTCAGTGTCAGGTATTCAGCTATGAAAATGTGATGGAGCGTCACATGCCTTGATGTGAGGCTACGAGAGATGACGGTTCCGACTCCTCCCCCTGGAGTCTTTAATTTCTGGTGCCCACACTGTCACTTTTGCGCACGCGCATTCATGACAGCATTTACTCCATATGCACACGCAATTTTTCCCAAATCAACCAAAAGGCGCCTACCGAATTTTTTTTTCTTCTTCCCCTCTCCTTCAGGAAAAACACTTTACTAAATCACTAAAACCCAATTTATAAACAGTTTTTCATACATGTATCTCTTTCCACCGAAGATAAACTAATTCATTCAAGAATATATAAAGTCAGGGCCTTCACATTACATTAGCCCAAAATCCAGACCAGAGAATAAATAATTCTTTCACTCCTTGATGCTATGCTTGCATCAGAATTAAGACTCGATCCAGACTGTCATGATTGCCTGTCTCTCTCAGACAGCGTATCGCCCCCTTGATTTCTCCCGTCCTGGAGATATGAATTCCGACTCTTCTCCCTCGACTTCTCCTGTCTCTGGAAAAGATAGTTCCAACTCCTCTCCCTCGACTTCTCCTGTCCCTGGAGAGATGACGAGTTCCGACTCCCTCTCCCTGGAGTCTTTAATTTCTGGGCTGAACTACCGGTGTGTACCCCACACCATGGCCATCTTCACCACCTCACGGGGTGAAAGGTGAAGGGGTGAAGGGCGAAGGGTAAAAGGTGAAGGGCTGAAACACGAATAAGGTTCGTGTAAGTAACCTGCTTCTTAATTCAACATATGAATTCTTTCTTTCTCTTTTCTTTAGTTTTCCCCTGTAGTTTTCCCAACTATCATGGCTCACCTGGTAATGACTGGTCAGCAGTGAGGACCACGTCCTGACAGGTTCGAGTCTCTAGGCCATCTGCTGGCTAAACTGATTCTTTCCTCCCTCCTCCTAGTGAGTGCAACTCAGTGTTCAAAACACATGACCAGCACCTTACCACCCTTATTAAACTATCTCTCAGTGGTCACTTTCACCCAATGACCACCGTTTGTTTATTTTAATGAGTCATTCTCACAATTATTTGGGGACGCCCGCTACACTAGTCAAGCCACATGAATATTCTTCCTTTTTATAGTGGCATGGGGAAATGATTCATATCACTAACTACATGTGATGGAGCGTCACATGCCTTGATGTGAGGCTACGTCACATACACCCCCCATCCTGGGTGAAAAAATTTTCTCCAATTTTTTTTAAGGGATATACAACTTCACTTTAAAACACATCTTCAGCCATGAATCTCAAAATGTGTATCCATCACACAGTTTGACCAAATTAACAATCAACGTATAGAATCAATCATCGTGATCCACCATAAATAGCATATTTCAAACTTTCAGTCTTTCTAAAAAAAACAAAATTCATAATGATCCCCAAAATCTCACAAAATACATTTCACAAATTACATGGATAAAACAATCAGGGATATTAACAATTCAAAGTACAAATTGTCTTCATATTTTAAGATGTGAAGCACATATTTTCCCTTGATCTTTGTCTCACATCATATGTTACAAAACCCTCATGAAAATGAGAATTTTTCTAAGTGTAAATGTTTCTCAATAGACATGTAAACAAAAAAAACAGTTTAAACATAGTTTTTTTTTTTTTCCACATGTAATGTTATAGCCCCATTGAAAAGTGAAACATATTTCCCATTTTTGACAATAAAACTAATGAAAACAATAGGTTTGTCTCACTGCACAATCAAAACAGGGGTATATGCATTTCTAAAGAGTTATTTGCTCATGACACAAAACATATATATTCACCTTCACAAGCAAGTTAGACAAAATAGTACATGATGATTTTTTCATTTTTCCCAAAAGAATAAAGCAAAAAATTTAATATGTATTACATCAACATCAAGTAGTGTTTGCTTGTAAAACATATAGTCACCTCAACAAGCAAATTAAGCAAAAATACCACTTGTTTTAAAAATAGTCAGTAGCATACAATGCACTGTCAAATGTCAGCACCCCACAATCATAAAGAAAGACAAAAAACAGGAATAGATCTTTCCCTTGAAGATAGTTACATTTGTCCATGAATACTCATGCACGTGACAATAAATCTGCCATGACATTTTGTGTTCCGGGCACTGGTTCAAGGGTAAACTGGAATTCCTTTAGTCAAGTAATTTTCAACAAAATAATTTTCCCTTCTGAGAGCTGACACAGAAGTTCTTCAATGTCGGGGATGGGCTGAGAGAACAGCATTTTACCAATTCTAACTCACTTGCTCTCCACCAAGTTTTTGGGGCGAAAGTGGCCTAAAAGCCGCCTTTTCTGTTCTCTGACAAGTAAAGACTTCAATAACCAAAAAATAACGATTATCTACAAACAAACATACTGTGTAAGGGTTATCCGTTTTTAATACTAATTTACTAACTTTTCAGATTTTAGTTTTTGTTTAAAATCTGTTTTTTTCCCTGGTCATTTTCAATAACATCATTTTCGCGCAAACATTCTTCAAATGAGTCTGCCCTTTCATGTGAAATAACACTACAGTCTTTAACTGTTCTCTAAAGTCTTTTAAACGAGTTATTTTCTGGCATAAAATCCACACACTTACCCCATCGTGTCTTCCGCTGAAAGCCAGCTTTGACAAGTTTTCTCTTTTAACTATATCTTTTTCTGCCGAACAGTCATCTATAATAAGAGTGCTGCGTTCCTTCAAACACTTTAAAAGCATTCAAAACACTCACTCAGTTTAGTGCTAGATTAACTAAATATCGTCATTGTCTGTCCATATAAACCTTCTATCATGATATGCTTTGTTTCTTTTAAGTGTTGGACAGAAAATCACAATATAAATCAAAATTATAGCGATAAACTGTTTGTAAAAGTCTAGGACAAATTTTGTTTTTCCACAACCAGTCTGCCCAAAAAATCATTGAACAATGAGGGATTTTATCAAAAAGTTTAACTGCTCCATAGTTTTTATAACAAAATTTAATCTAATCCAGTTATTATTTTTATCAAAACTCTCCGTAAAAAACTTGTTCAGTATAATAAAACCTACAGGCCTAAATGGGTAAGATTAATCCAATTCATTCTGTAAGATTTTTTCTATTTAAGTCAACATTGATTTTGTTGCTTGTTGTTATGATCTTAATATCCTCGCCATTGGAAGAACGACGATGGTAACGTTAAGCGTTTAACGTCTAAGTTTTGCCAGCTAATATTAATTTCCCTTTTATAAGGACTTTCATAACGCACAACCCCATCCCTCTCCGCATCTTTAAAGACAGAAATTTCAAAAAATCATTGTGAACGTGTCTCCTAATTTTCTGTTTGGGAAAGAACTGTAATTTTGTAGAAGCTTTTTTACAACTGTTTCTTTTCTGTGGAGGATTTACGGTTTTTCCCTACGGCGTTATTTCAATTTCTTTCCGACTATTGTCGTCCGGCATAAGACTTACATTAAAGGGCCAAGTTGAATGCTTTTCTGAAACTTTTTTGACGGCTAAAATAGTAAATGGGCTTATGAATTCAAATTATTTTCCCATTCTAAATATGGTTTAAGTGCCATTTGGGGTCAGGTTTTCGAAACTTTTTTATATTCATACTGGCCAACATTATTTGCCTCTAGATTGCGCAGTTGTTCTAGTTTAGGAAACTTTTTGTTGTCGCCAACCTCTTTGCGTTTATAATCCCATTTTTAGTGTACTCAAAACCATACAAAGCGCCTATCTCACCCGTTCTGTTCAAAGTCCGCAACGTCTGCAAGGTCTTTTAATTTCTAAAGTTATACACCTCACAGCGCTAATGTAACTCCTGATTCTTCTGGCCCACGCGACATGTTTTAGTACCACGTATTATTTTATTTCCAAAACAATGTGCAGGTTATCAACATTTCCGACTTTCCCTGTTTTGTCTTTGGATTTTTATATTAAATGATCCGACCCCCCCCACAAACTAATCTTTTAAACTGTAAATTTAGGGAATTGTATAATTTCATAATCGCAATATGCAGCTTTCCCTGCCGGAAGAGCTCTTAAAACAGTTGAGGGCCTTCCATCATATAAGTTTTCATCAGTGCTCGGGCTCATCCAAATGAACATAGAGTAATGAATGAATGCAAGATCGAGGGGAAATTTTCTCCCTCATAAGAAATTTTTGTTTGACGTAACTCTAAAACTATGAACGGCCCGTTTGGGCAGTGTAAAGCCTAACATTTTAGCTAGCTCTTTATCAAAATAGTACCCTACTTCTTCTTCTTCGGGTTTAAGGGTCACTTTGTTTTCAGATTTCATTGTTAAGTTTGAGAGCAATGTCGAAGTTACTCATTGCTTCTTTAGCGAGAAAAACCCCGTAATAACCATCAGGTATGGTTAACTGGTTTAAACTAATTGGCCTCTATTATTAACTTTTTTAATCTATTATTCTCCTTGGCTTTGCTTATATAAACCATACGACTTTGTAGAATATTTCAGGGAGCGCGACCGTTCTGGTTCCGCTTTCCCGTTATTAATAGAAAGTTCTAAAAACGAAGGGCGGTCTTGAGTTGTTTTTGTTACAAACATTTTTAAAACAAAAAAAAAATGAGTGCATTCAAATATACTGATGCAAAATATCTTTTGGGGGCCCACTACAATTTTAAAAAAATATAACAACTGACACCCTCGACTTTTCTTGACCCAGACTGACACCTTTCAAAAAAAGGTAAGTACTCCATTAACAGATATTTTAAACCCCCCTGTTAAAAAAGACTACATCCCAAAAGTGTGGTTCAGTCATCCGATCATTTTTAAATCAGAACCATTTTAAACTTTGCTGTGTTTTGTGCATCAACTGGGTGTGGAGTGTCGTATGCTGATCACTTAAATCATCCTAATCCTTTGGTTAGGTCAGTGTATAGATTTCATTTCTATTACACCTTCAGACGTTTTTTGACTGAACTGCAAGCACCATTCCCAAATGACAAACCGTTTAATCCATTTAGCAACCGAATAGACATAAAGGGCTTTTTGAAAAGAATCTGTAACGAATTCAATATTAACATCAAGACAGACTTTAGACAAAAGTGGACCGCAATCATGGTTTTAGGCACCCCTTATTATTGGGGCGTGCACAGAAAATATAACTATGAGAATCCTCCTTACACATCTTTCTCTTCCCGGCACAGCTTTTTCACCTCGGGTCCATAGAGCAAGAGCATAAAACAGCATGGACAACATTTATCTTAGACACTTCTAAGGGCCTAACTAAAGCAGGAATAGAACGAATAAATGACTCTATTCGTACTTACGTTTGGTGTTTGCTAGGTTACAAAGCACAGGCAAGATCGAGCATAACTGATCCTTCTACTGGCTTTGATGCACAAAAACAATACTTAGAAAATTTTAAAGAGGATGCATTAATTCTACAGTTGATTTACCTTCAAGTATAAAAAGGTACCAAAGATGTTTTACAATACGCAAGATCAAAAGTAGACTTTGCTGTTGGCACGGGTTTATACATGCTACCTTCTGACCTCAGACTCCAGGTAGGAACAATAATAAACTACAAACAATTGAAATTCTCTTTGCAGGAAATGAACAGAAGGTCGGACAAAACGACAAAAATTCTGACCCAGTAATATTGCAAGCAGTAAAAAACAAGATGACCCCCCAAGAATAAGTCATCCAATCCCCGTGGCCCAAAGCCCAAAGGCCTTTGAAGACTCAGCAAAGCTCGCGGACTCTGTTCGCGATGACCATGAATATAAAAGACAGCCTTGTTTTTGGGATTAACAGGCCTGGGATTACTTGGTCTTTATCTTACTA
This sequence comes from Conus ventricosus, assembly GCA_018398815.1. Taxonomy (NCBI): domain Eukaryota; kingdom Metazoa; phylum Mollusca; class Gastropoda; order Neogastropoda; family Conidae; genus Conus; species Conus ventricosus. Next base: position 25,616 of record JAFLJL010013655.1, on the reverse strand, counting down.
AAAATTAACCCAACTATTAAGAGAACTAATGTCCATAAGTGCTCGGCCTAAAGCCAACTACTTTGCTTGCAGTAGACAAAAGCCAGCTAACAATACCCCCTAATATACCTGGTAAAGAGTCTATAGCTTTACCGGCTAATTTTTTAATAAATCCGCAAGATGATAAAGCGTTTTTTTACCCATGTTTTATCAGGTGGAGCGATGGTGGGGGAGGCACTGGGCTTTGGCCACCGCCGCCTTAATAGCCAACACCAGTGTGCTTATTGCAAATCCTAAGGCTGTTATAACGCTTGCTATGTGACTCCCTGCTCTCTAAACAGTGTTCTTATTCTTTCTGCAAAGCGTTGTGTCTTCATAAAAATTTTTTCGATAGTTTCTCTTTTTCTATTCACTTGAGTTCGTAATTGGTCCCGGTTAGTAGTTAGCGCTTCTAGTCTTGCTGATCTTTCTTGCTCAAATTTTTTAGTTTTGGCTATTCTTTCTTTAATCTCATGCCCTACGATGCGGTCGTCAGCCCAGCGATTTTTTTCTTTTTCTCTTTTTATATGCTCATCTAGTTCACCTAGTTTTGCTAAATTGTTTGTTAATTCCCCTTTGATGGTTCTTAAAGCATGATCAAGGGCGTTATTTCTCGCATGGTACGTGAGTCGTGTATAGTCTTTAATGCTGTTTCTTCTGAAAAACTGGTTTCTGCCCTATTGCATTTATTATTTCATCTGCCGATTGATTTTAATTCTTAAGTTCCATTTTTGTTTTTGGTTAGCTGTTGGAAGTTCTTGCAGTGTGTTTTGAAGTTTAGCAACTGCACCTTATCTAATTTTGGTTTAGTAATGCCAAGGCGATTTTGATCGCTCACACTGAGCCTTTGTCTAATTGTACTCTTTTTTAAAAATTTTGATGAGTTTGGTTTAGATGTAAGCTAAAACAAGTTGCCCTTTGGGTCGCTCCTCACAAACAAATGGTCATCTTTTACTTCAAAATCATTGGGTCCTATAAATTCGGGAGGTTCTTGGCCTAAACTTTGGTTTTAATGATCTGACCTTACTTTCTGTTAATTCACGCCGCAATGAGAGCCCCGAGCGATGTTGTATCAAAGGAGTCATTTCACTCATGTCGTCTCCAGGATCAAAATCATCATAATCTTCATCTTCAATGCCTGCCATTTTTTTTAAAAAATTTAAATTTTTTTATTTTGTTTTAAAAAAAAAAATGCCAAAATCATATTGGCTCGATTCTTGACCGCATAAAAAAACAGAAAGAGCCCCTTGGCGTGAAGGGAAATAAAGGGAATATTATTGTTCCAAATAATCCCATCTACTATTGATGCAGATCAAATTCTTACTGTCAAATTTCCAGACCTAGAGCGAATGAATTGATTGGCCAGGCTCTGCGCGTCTTACTTTCAAAATAAAAACTTGCTTCAACAACAGCCCCCAACAGGACAGTTGTACAGAATCTGGGACGGGCAATCGTTAAAAAAAATTTCAAATAAAACTTGAGGGGCAAGAAATATTTTCTTTCACAATGCAGACATATTTTTAACCTATTCTGATCTATGGCTAACCGGGAATAAAAAGGGCTGATCTTGCGTTTCAAGGAATCGAAAATGAAGAAGCACTAAAACATAGAATAGGCCGCCGCAGATACTAAAGACGGTAAAAAGTATGCAGCTGTAAATTTTGCGTATGGAAATCGCTTTTCCCATTCCTTAGATTTTGAGTTGTTAAAAGCGCATGCGCCGTACTTTAAAGGGAGCATTAAAAGACAAAATTGCCCATATGAACTAACTTTTAATGAACACAAACGTGTTATCAGATCATCAGACACCGAAGCAAAGTACAGCATTTCTGACATCTCGTTAGAGTTTGACGTTGTTAGCAACCCTTACTTAGCAGAGCTAAATTGAGCAACAATATCAAGAAAATTAGCAATATATTACGAAAGAGTGATTCATCATACAACATACCCCAGAAGCAGGGCAGACACTATATGGAATTTTAGTTTTATGTTGCAGCAAGATCGCTTAAAGGTATTTTAAATTGCTGTCCCAAGATGAAGACCGTTCAAAAGAGCAAGTGAAAAGTTTTTTAATCCAAAAATAACGAAAGTACAAGTTCAATTGAGGTAGCCCTAACCAATCTACGCTAGCGGGCTTAAACCCTTATCAGCATTTTGAGAAATAAAAAACTGTTTGGAGGCGGGTGTAGAAATCCAACAGTTGACCTTGCGTCTAAAGATTTACATCTTCACAATGTTAGGCTTGATGATTATTTAACAACAAAATACGGTTTTATGGATTAAACCTAAGTCACAAGATAATCAGTTGCAGGGAAAGCGGAGAACTGTGAGAGACGTAATAAACATTCAAATTGAAAAGAAGAAGAAGCCGATAAACCGTTAAATGTACATTTTTTTTTTTAATATATGATGCGCAGCTGAATATTGAGAAAAAGATTAAAGATGTACTATACAAAAATTATTTTTTCCATTTTATAAAAAGCATGTCGTTCATTTATCCAATGTGCCTACAGCGCCGCCAAAAGAAGAGATAGTAGAAACCCCTAACATAAAAACCTTTAGATTAACAACATTACGCAAATGCAACAAAAACTAGAGCAAGACCTTTCAAAATACAGCAAAACCAAACAAAGGGTATTCTGCTCCTTTAATGCTGTTACATAATGTTAAATACGGAACATGGGCTATAAGCGCCCTATCAGCAGGAACGAGTGTTGGTCTTTTAGCAACGGGCATAGGCCACCCAGCTTTACCTCTAGGAGGTTTGTCTTTAGCTCTGCCTGTGTTCATTAGCGTAATTGCGCTGGCAAAAAATTAAAAACTAAACTCCAAAAGGGCACACAGCTATGGTTCAACTAATAACGCTAAACTTAGTTCGTTTAAACGACAATAAATAAAGCGCTTGTTGACTCAAACATCACGGATGAAGAATTTAATCGTTTACAGGGCCCATTTTGATGACTACAAAAGACAAAAAATTTGATCTTCAAAGAAAGGCGAGGACAACTTTTTCTCAACAGCCAGACGCCGAGCAGATAAAAAAGGAATGCTTAAAAAAAGTAAACGAGACATAAAACTCTGTTCTAAACAGCTCACAGTAAAAACACCGAAGGGTGTTTATACTTTAGTTTATGAGTCCAAGCACAAAAAGACCGTTGATATTGATTCTGATTAATTATTTTTTTTTAATTAAATAAAATTTTGAGTTAGAAAAGAAACTCACCATGGCTAAGATTATGAAGGGCAAGACGAATGTTTGAAGGAATGCTTGAGAGAGAGCGTTTATCAAGAGCACGAATGATATTGATTTAGAAGTCATTGATCCAGCAAACGTGCGGGCAAGCGTTGTACATGCTATTTCCAAGTTCCCAAATAAACTAACAATGACCCGCCAGTTAAAGTAATGTTAGCTGTTTTAATCGACTATATAACAATAAATGAAGAAATCTAGAAGTCTGGGTCTCAACTAAACAACAGACTATTCTTTCTCATAACGACTTAACACCCGTTGGGCAGACGAACTGCTTGCACAGTTTGACGCTGCCGGGTGAAGAAGCCAAAATGAAGGGTCTGGTTGGTCAGAGGGCGAAGTTTTAGAGATTAGATTAAAAAAGGCTAAGTAGCACCGATTGTTGGCAAGTCTTACATTCCACTGCCTCGAGAGTTGGTAGCGAAAAGAGCAGTTCTAAACATAAAGAATTCAACAACAATGTTTCATGGGGTGTTCTCGCAAGGCTGCATTATATCCGCAAAAACGCAGAGAGAGTGTCTAACTATCGTCCTTACATCAATGATCTTAACTTTAGTGGGTGTCCCTTTCCTGTTAGTGTAGACCAAATTTATCGGTTTGAAGAACAAAACAAACCAATAACTGTAATGTATACACATGGGATGAGGAAACAAATCTACTGCCGATAAAGTGTCTAAGAACAGCCCAACAATTGGCGAACCAGACAAAAATCATGTTGACTTACTACTGATGTTTTCACCAGCGGGCTAAACCCCATTAACACATTAATACGAACAAGAGTAAATAATTGCAGCATACTTCAAAAGATGGCACAAACAAGAATTCTGTAGAAAATGTTTAACAAAAAGCCATCTGTTCAAGCCGCGAGCGAACATAAGAAACACTGTATTGGTCCAGTTGACTGTAATACAGAATAATTACGCCCCACCTGGATCTAAAGTTAGTTTTTAAGAACTGGAAGCGGATGCAAATTCACCATATTTGTTTTTCGCAGACTTTGAATCACTCATTGTTCCTTATGAAGGGCCAGCGCCACAAAAACTTCGAAAAAAAAAGTCTTTAAAGATAATCATCAAATTTGTTCATTTGCTTTATCGTTGTCAGTTTGGATGGCGTTCATTCAGAGCCAAATTTTATAGAGGGCCTAATGCTGCAAAATACTTCTTAGAACGCATGCAGAAAGTGCGTAATGACTGTTTCAAAAAATCTAAACTTATCTGAAATCATAAGACACCTGAAGACCAACAACAGTTGACTCAGCCACACATTGTTGGATTTGCGGTTTTAGGGCCCCTCATCAAACGCAGAGAATCCGACAGTAAGAGACCATGATCACATTAGCGGAAAGTTTAGAGCAGGCGCACAGTAAATGCAATCTTCAACTAAAGTTTTGATCCTTTAAAACATGGAAGCTGCCTGTATTCTTCATAACTTTTCGAGGTTACGACCTCATTATAATGAAAGCAGTGGACGAGCCTTCAGAGTGTCTGCATTGCACAGTCATCAGAAAAGTACATGTGCTTTAATCTAAATAACATGTCTTTTATGACTCTATGCAACACACAAAGACATTAGAGTCACTGCTATGGCCTTTTAAAATTCCCGCCAATAACAGAAAGAATATTTTGACTCAACTCTTGTTAGAAAGGGCGTTTATCCTTATGAGTACATGAAAAAGTTGGGAAAGGTTTGACGAAGACACACTTCCTCCTAAAGGCGCTTCTTTTCTAGTCTTAGAGGAAGGGCATCAGTGCCCCTGATACCAGCAGCTCAAGATGCGTGGCAGAAGTTAGAGTGTAAAACGATGGGAGACTATCATGATTCATACTTGATGGCTGATGTAGTTTGTTGGGGGACGTCTTTGAAATTATAGAAAAACCTGCATGAAACATTAATAGCTTTTTATCCCGCGCATTACATTTCTGCGCCCGGATGATTGGGATGCTTTCTTAAAGTTTACAGGAATACAGATTGATTTATTGTCTGATTTTTCCAATGGTTCAAATGATTGAAAACGGGTTGCGGGAGGAATAAATATGGCGTCGCATCATTACTGTAAAGCAAACAACAAATACTTGGAACGACTATGATCCAAATAAAAGGTCTAACATCTCATGTATTAGATCAAACAATCTGTAATGGATGGGCAATGGCGCAATCACTTCCATTACGTAACTTTAAATGTACACAGGCGGCGATCCGAATAATATTCAAAAGGCATTAAAGTGGTTGGGCAGTTTAACGCCTGATCAACACGGGGTTTCATTCTAGAAGTTGATTAGAATATCCTCATGAACTCCATGACCCGCATAATGACTATCCATTTGCAGCAGAAAGTCTAAAGATGAATCCAAGAGAACCACCTAAACTTGTGCCTAATCTTCGCGGCAAAAAAAATTAAGTCTGCCCTTACAGACTTCTACAATTTTATTTAAGACATGGTTTGAAGTTGACAGCTGTTCATCGTATAATTGTTTTGATCAAGAACGTTCATGAAACCATACATCATGAAGAACACTGATCTCAGAAAATAAATCCGCAGATGCTTCAGAAAAAGACTTTTTCAAGCTGATGAACAACAGTGTTTTGGAAAGACTATGGAGAATCCGCACAAGCGCAAAGATGTCAGATTAGTCACCAAAGAGAACGAAGCAATTAAAGCTGACTTTAAAAACCCAAAATTTTTCAGGACTTTAAAGATTCCATATCACCTTTTTGGCATAATGATGAAAAAAAAGAAAGTCAAATTGGACAAACCTGTTTTTATTGGGTTTACTGTTTTAGAATTATCAAAGCTTTGATGTTAGAATTTTTTTATGACTACTTTAAGCCCCCGTATCCTGAGTCCAGAGTACTTTAAAACAGATACAGATAGTTTTGTTATAGATATCCCTACTGAAGACATCTATAAAGACATGGAATTAGAAGTAGCTAAAGGGCATGCAGGATGGTATGATACATCTGATTATCCTAAAGATTCCCTTTGCATTCAATTACTAACAAGAAGGTTTTAGGAAAGATGAAGGATGAATTATCTGGAAAGGTGATCAAGGAGTTTGTTGGTTTTAAGGTCAAAAATGTACAGTATTTCGAGCCAGGAGAAAATCATTAAAAAGCCCAAAGGGAATATCTCGCAGCGTTGTGCAGTCAAACATATCACATGACAACTACAAGAAGCATTGTTTTTGGGAATAAGACTTTTCATCATGAAAAACGTAAAACTGCGATCTAATCTACATGAGATCAACACAACAGTTGTTAACAAAGAAGGGCGTTAGATGAACAACACAAAACGAGTATTTGTTAATCCAGAGTTTTTCATATGCAATCGGGCACTGGAGGACCGCATAAACAGGGAGGTTTATATTTTTTATCAACTTTTATTATAAATCGATCCCAAACTCATCCAATTCATTTAAATCTTTTCTCAGTTTGCTTGATGCGTTCGAATTTTTTTATTATTTCAAGATATTCTTTTTCCCCCAAATTTGGGGGTTTAAGTTGTAGGGGATCTGGATGATTTAGCATGCATTGATTAATCCCCGAAAATGTTTTTCCTTAATAGCATTACACGCATGAAATGAAATTCCCCTATCATTTTCAAGGGCTCTTCCTTACCATTCTTGTTTCGTTCTGCACTTTCCTTCTGAGCTTCCATTTTAAACTCAAAAATATTTACGTAAATTAACTAAGCAACTGGAACTGTGTCTGGAGGGATTATCTGCAGTTCTTCTTTCGCAAAAGATCTTTGAGGAGCTGGTTTTTTGTTTGTGTCATTTCTCGTAAATAATACACGGGCGGGTTCATTTTTACAATTCTTTTTATTTCATATGGATCAACACTCCAAACTGGATCGTTGCCCTGATGCGAGTGTCCCCTCTGCTTCTCCGGTAAATAAAAAGGGACCTTACTTTTAAACCAAACGTAATAGTTTGCTGGGTGTACTGGGGTCTTTAGCAACATTTATTGTTTTTTTTTTTGATTGCTTGTACTGGTTTTAGCCCTTTAAATTCTTCATTATTCATTGCGCGGCAAAACTGAGGGCAGTCTTCTAACCCATTCTGTGTTGCGAGAATTGTCAATAAGCCTCTGTGATACTGGTAGGAGAAAAGTCTTTCGGCTAACTGTTTGTTAAAGTTTTCAAATAAAGCCTGTGATCTGTGAACTCCTGGAATGCCTCTTTTAATGGTAACTCTATGTTTCAAAAAATAATTGATTCACTTGCCCTTTAAATTCTTTTCCTCATCGACTTGAATCATGCGAGGATAAGTTAGCGGGCCTCGTTGATATATCATTGTATGGCAACAGCAACAGCAGAAGCACTCTTTTTTGTTAATGGTTCCGCATCTTTGTATCTTTAAGCTATGTCAATGACTGTGAGTGCGTACTATAAATCTTTTTCGTCTAATCGTATCAGAGGGTAAATAAAAGAAGATCCATTGATGGGTGTCGTTCGGTATTGCGTTCACAAGTGTGGCCTCTGTATTCGTTTGGGCGCAGGTAAATAAATTGCCAAATCGCTTGTTTAAAATAACCATTCTTTGCTGTTTGTTCACTGACTCCAGCTGCTTGGCTTAGCTTTTTAATTTGCTGTGATGCCCTTCCAATATCCTTTGGGCGAATAATAGATTTTGTTTATTTTTTTTTCAGCCAATATTAAGCGCAAAAAAATACACAACGGTCCCTACCAACGGCAATAAACCAATTTCTTGCATCTTTTGTTTTTTTGAAAGGATGATAAAAGCGCTAAATTTTGGTGGGGGGAAAGTCCCCGATTGGTTTGCCCGTTACTAGATAATATTGTTTATTGCTTGATCAAAATCTTTAAATGGTAAGCTGCATGGCCCTGTTTTTTCAGAGTATCATTAATAAAATTAACTGCCCCAATTCTCTGCTTTTCATAGCGATCTTGTGCTGCAGCTAGTTGCTCCACAGCTTTGTTATGTCTTTTTTCTCTCGCCTTCATTCGCAGTTTACTAAATGCGTAATTACTTCCACTAAAAGCGGAGCGCATTAACCACAGCGCCGCCTATCATCATTACGAGTGAAGCCATTTTTATAAATGTATTTTTTTCTTACATATTTTTTATTTTCCGGAATTATTCCTTGCTTAACTAGAAAATCTTTCGTACAAACGAAGCTGCAATGATAGCAATTTGCTTTGCTGAATCCTCAAAGTCTAGTTTGCCAAGATCTGCTGGTTTAATTCTTAACAAGCTTTTACCAAGCCATTGAGTAATCCTACACTTAGACCTCCAATAACAGCAGAAGGTATACAAGGTTAGCAACAGTTTTTTCGGTGCTCATTTTAGAAAATAAAAATAATTATAATTAATAAAAAACATGAACAGTGATCTACTACAGCTACAAGGCAAACCTAAACCTTCCTGAACTTATGAATGACCAAGTTGATGACCAAGCTATTTATGCCCAAAAAGGAAGGTTGTATTCTTTGGCAGCTGTGGAAAAAAAAAAACAGTTCCTCGGAACTGAATTCAGCATTGAACAGATTCAACAGATGTCGCCACAAGACATTATAAAGTATCATAACAGGTATGAGGGGCAGTTGGGGGCGAGAATGGTAAAAAGCGTTGGCAACGGTTCTTAGTTTGTACACTAAACTATCAGTAAAATTTGCCCCCATTGATTCTGAACAAGATCTTACGTATGATTTAACGCAAGATCAGTTTAACAAAGTCATTAGAGTCTTGGATGTGTTATACTATAGATTTGGAACATTGTTATCGCCATTAATCATGGGATTAATAACTTTTAATCATATAGATTTATTTCCCCTTTAAAATGACCGAGCCAGAAAATCAGCAGAATCAAAAACACTGAATCAGGTGGAGAAAGTAACCAAGCCAGAAAATCAGCAGAAAACACTGAATCTGGGGGAGACCAGTGAAAAGCATCCTCATCCTGGGCGTGTTAAAGCAGGAAGAAAATTAGCAGAGTGGAACAGGCAAAAAAAATTTAAAGTTACAGAATATAACTCATAATGAAAACATAACACCGCCCAAAGCCAGAACAAGTTGATTCCCAAAGCCGGCTATAAAACTTCATGTGATTCAAGACCACAGCGCCAAAGTCTTCATTTGGGAAAATTGAACTTAAAACTGTTGCCATTTTTGGCGCCCTTTCTGCTGCTGGGGGCGGTTATTACTGTTATAAAATATATAAAGAATGGCAGCCAAAACAAAGCAATCAAAAAAATTTGAACCATAAATACAGAAAACAACAGCACGGGCCCGAACCGCCCAAAAACAAAAGATCATTTTGATCCATTTTTAGATGGAATAATATTTTTAAAAACTTAATTTTAAATTTTTTTAATAAAAATAATCATGGCGTATTATAAAATGATGAAGTCAATAAATAAAAACATGGAGTCTATAAAAGGCATTTCCATAGACCAGAATTGTAATCAATGCGGTTGCTTCGGATGTAAAACTTCATTAGATCTATGCAGAGAACGCTGAGCAAGACATTCTCAAAGATGACACGTTTTTTGAGGCGTGTGTGTATATATTAGGCATTTACTATTTTTAAAATAAAAACATAGATTGTATTTTTTGATAATTTTAAGATAACTTAAATAAGAACTTGGTTGTACTTAAGGATGACTTAATCAAGAACTTATCAAGAACTTGATCAAGAACTTATTAAGAACTTACATAAGAACTTGATCAAGAACTTATTAAGAACTTGGGGGGGACTTAATTAAAAACTTTGAAGTAACTTAAGTAAGAACTTGTGGATAACTTAAGGATGACTTAAAGACAACTTGAGTAAGAACTTACTTTTGGGGGAACTTAAGTTAAAAACTAGAAGGAACTTGAGTGTGTGCATGCGTGGGTTGGGGGGGGGGCGGGTGAAGTGGGGTAGGGGTGTGCATGCGTGGGGGAGGACAAACAAACACAAACACAAACAAACAACAAACACACAATAAACAGTCCCGGGGTGGGGTGGAGGGACGTGCGTGCGTGGGTAGGCCAAAACACACAAACACCAAAAAACAAAAAGTAGAACTACTAGGACCACTTTCTTGCTTTGTGACTAAAAACTAGTTTGCCGCTGAGCTTTGCAGGTGCTGCTGCGCTTTGTAGGTCGGCCGTTCATGTATAAACGGCTATTTATAGCAAGGCTGACTTCACCACAGCCTCTTGCTGCTAAAAATAGCCGTTTCATGTATAAACGGCTTTTATAGCAAGGCTGACGTCACCACAGTCCTCTTGCTGCTAAAAATAGCCGTTCATGTAAAAAACGGCTATTTATAGCAAGGCTGACGTCACCAAAAGGCCGCCTCCCCCAACAAAGATTTCATTATACTTCCTTCTCACACAAAAAAGTTTATACCACACCCCTCCTCTTTTCTCATCCGGGCTTGGGAATCCGCAGTAGTTGTAGGGAGCATCTTCATTACTCCCCCGCTCGTTACTCCCCCCGGCTCGTTACTGCCCGGCCGTTATCTTTCCGGCTCGCCTAACCCTAACCCTTAACCTAAACCCTAACCCTAACCCTATCCCTAACCTAACCTATCCCTAACCCTATCCCTAAACCCCAACCCTAAACCCCTTTCCTAACCCTAACCTATCCAACCCTAACTACCTAACCTAACCTAACCTAACCATCCCTAAACCCCAACCCTAACCCTACCCAACCCTAACCTAACCCTATCCCTAACCCTAACCCTAACCCTAACCGGGGAGTAAAGAGCCGGGGAGTAACGAGCGGGGAATTAATGAGGCTTATTCGGTTAGTACACCCGTTTATTGTATTTTGAAGCATTTATATAAATAGTGGCTACACACTATCCTCTCCATACGGTAGATGTACTAAAGGTCTGCCTAGCCTATTAGTTTTTGGCCAGAACATCGAAAATCGCATTCAGTTGCATAAGGGCACCCTTGAAGCAGAAATAAAATGGTAGAATTAGAAAAGTAAAAAGTATACACATCTAATACACAATCAGCTTTCTACATAACACTGAATCTGTAGTTTAACAATCACAAGTCTGATACAAACTGGGAACATTTTCTTGGGGGGAACAGCAAAAATGTTCAAATATAGTTTTTTAGCATACGAAACAACCGTGTTTACCTCCGCCTTAAGAAAGAACGCCATGTTTTTAAACATGGCTTAGCTTCTCAAACCAGCTTTCCCCCCATCAACGCGGATGATTGGGTTTGCTTCGGCCAACTTTCAACAATGCAGCGCATTTTTTAGATAGAACCTTCATCGTAGCCAAACCGTTTAAATGGCTACCTCTTTTTTCATTTCCCAAACCACAAACCTTAAGATAGTCGTTCATTTCCCAAAAAAGTTTATTCATTTTTCGTTCTGAAAAAATCTCTCCGGTTTCACAACATGCTTCGCCTAATTCTTTCAACAAATACTCTAACATGCAGTTAAAGTAAAACTTATGGTCTCGAATGCACAAACCGTTCTTCAGTAACGTTTTAGCCATTTAAAATAACACAATTAAAACACAGTGGTCACATCAGAGCGCAGTCAAAACACAGCCTTCTTGTCCGAGCAAGCAATGGCGACCCGGTCATGTCACGTACAGCCCGATACGGTGTGTCAACGTGGCACACTCGAGAATATTCCAAAACATTTGCTAACGCAGTGCGCCCGTGCCTGCCCGCAGTGTGCTTTATTGATTTTTTGGTCGCAGGCTGTAAGCAGCCTGCGCTGTGTGAACGAAGCCGCAAGCCGTAAATTAAGTGATCAGGTTTCAGCCCCGTGTCTGCTGTCTGTACAAAGTTTGTAGGTAAAAATTAACAGAAGAAGTGTGCGGATTTTAGTCATTAATTGAGAGAGAGAGAAAGAGAAAGAGTGTGTGTGTGTGTGTGCACGCTCGCAGCATTTGTGTGTGTGTGTGTGTGTGTGGTGTGTGTGTGTGTGTGTGTGTGTGTGTGTCTGCCCGCTCTCTGTCTGTCTGTCTGTCTCTCTCTCTCGTCTCTCTCTCTCTGTCTGTCTGTCTGTTCTGAGGCAACTTGACCTTACGGGCTTTGTCAAGGTTGCCGGTGATTCTCTCTCTCTCTCTTCCGCCACAGAAAAGGCGGCTTTTAGGCCACTTTCGCCCAAAAACTCGTGGTGGAGCAAGTGAGTTAGAATTGGTAAAATGCTGTTCTCTGCTCGGCATCGAACACAGTGATCTTATTTAATTTCCTGTAATCGATGCAGAACCGCACCGAGCCATCAGGTTGTCCACCAGTACAACTGGTGAGCTGTACGGAGATGTAGAAGGTTCTATGACCTTTAGATCCAGCATTACTTGATTTCTCTCTCGACAACCTCTTTTTTTGCAAATGGGAGGGGGTATGGTCTGGTTCGCACTGGTATTTCAGTAGTTAACTGAATACTATGGGTTCAATACCAGTGACTGTACCTGGGGTATCTGTCAACACATCCTGAAAGTCTTTCAAATGTCTTTGGAGCTGTTCTGTTTGACTTGCAGACAAATCATTTGACAGAACCACATCATCATAGGTTTCACCTTTGATAGACAGAGTAGGAAGGGGTACAACATCATCTGCACTGGTAGATGTTAACACTCCTTACATTTGCTGTTTTCACAACCTTTGATCTGTCCCTGTACGTTACATTGGGTACAAATCATCACTGATAATATCTGTCATGTTGACATCAGGTTTTGACATAGGACATATCCATTCAACTGACTGGTTGATGGCAACATTTGTACGTTCAACATACTTCTTCAACATGTCACATGGAATACCTTCTCAGTGTTTGCCATTTGATCTTATAATTAACTGCAGAAAGTTTTTCGACCACCTGAAAAGGACCCTTCCACATAACACGAAGCTTGTTATGTTCATCAGTGAGTAGTACAAGGACTTTATCCCCTACACTGAAGGAACGTGCCTTGTACACATCTGTTTTTCTATCACTGACTGTTGAGCAAGCTCACATGCATCCTTCAAACGATTATGCAGTTCATAAACGTATTGGTAAACAGTTTTTACTGTCAGGGATATCCGTCTTTTCCGTCCATTGTGTCATCAGTAGATCCAAAGGACCCCTTGGTGAGTGTCCGAAAAGAAGCTCAAATGGTGAGAATCCCAGCGTTTCGTTCGTGCATTTCCCTGTATGCGAAAAGCAAAGCCGGTATGAAACGATCCCATTCATGGGGTTCCTGCCTTGCAACCTTTCTCAACATGGATTTAACGTTCCATTGAAACGTTCAACCATGCCATTTGATTGGGGATGATATGGCGTGGTTGAAATAGAAGAGATTGACAACAGTCTGTAAATTTCTCTCATGAGATCGGAAATGAATTGCGTTCCACAATCCGAGAGAATTTCGTCCGAGAGACCCACTCTGGAAAAAAATCGCAAGTAGGGCTTCAGCGACAGACACTGTATCAATTTTCTTCAGTGGAATCGCTTCTGGATACCTTGTCGCTGTATCCACCAAAGTTAAGATATAGCGATATCCGGAAGAAGACAGTGGTAAAGGCCCAACAAGATCAATAGCCACCTTCCGAAATGGAACGGAAATGAGGCATTTTGTGCAAAGGTGCACATGGGACGCGACCTTTCTGAGATGTCTTTTGGCAGATGTCACATGAGCGGCAGTATTCTGTAACTTCCTTTGTGACACCTGGCCAATAAAAAGAATCAAGAACTCTCTTTAATGTTCTTTTGATTCCACAGTGACCACGAACAATGCATCATGAGCCGTGTGTAGTACTGTTTCTCTAAGTGGTTTTGGAATGACAACTTGTTTGTTGTCCTGTCCAGGTACACACCTGTAGAGAATGTCAGAGTCCAGTATGTATGTTGGTTTGTCCGTTGGTATGTCAGTGACAGTCTGTTTAGCAGCAAAAGTATTGTCGTCAGCGTCTCGTCTTTTCCCTGCATTTCTTTTAGATCATCTGAGGTAATCTGGAGTTCATCCAGTTTGAGATTTTTAGCGGCTTTGTAGCCTTTCCCTGCTCTATGATGTCTGACCTGGTACTCACAAGACAAGGAATGAACGATCCTCCCGCACCACCATGTACTGTACGACACCTGGCAAATTGCCCAAGATCAAGTCGCAGACTGGGTTATCGTAACACAGGCGGTGAGAAATCCGGAGTAGTACGGTGTATCGACCGAAATTTCGCCAGCGGAAACGTTTCAATCTTGCCTCCAAACGACCTACACTTTTGGACAGTGTTGAGATACTGGTTTGAAGCACGAAAGATTTTCTTACACCAGCAGTGGTGCACCCCAGGTCTCGCAAAACCGAAGCCTGCAATCCGTTGACGGCTCCGTTTTCTAACACCATCCATCAACCGATTGATTTGGTGCCAAAACAAGGCCTTCTCCACAATCAGTGGAGACTAATGCGGATTTTGAATCATTGGTTTGAAGGGGCAATTCTTTTTCAAATGGATCTTACAATCACAGAAGAAACATCGCATTGTCTGATCGGCAGCTGACTGATTTGTGAACTTCGGTTCTGTCCACGAACTGGCCCAAAAGTCTACGCGTGGTCGTAGTCCACGACCTCGGAACGTTTGCTGAGGAGCAAACGGGTTTTTCCCGGCGGTGAGTACTGGTACTGACGAAAGTCACTCGAACCGCGGAAAGATCCCTGTCCGTTCCTAGGATAGGTATATCCTGAGGACCCAGAAATGACCCACGATTTCCTTTTCTGTAATATCCCTGTCCCGATGGATAGTACATGACGCATGAGACTCAAAGATGGAAAATTCTCCTTTCCTAGCCACGCCCTTGTCTGGATGAGCGATACAATACTGATCAGCCATCTGACACATTTCCTCAACGCTTTCAAATTGGCCTTCTTTAAGGAAAGTGGCCAGATCTTGCTCACGCTCTGGAAAAGTTGTTCTCTAAGAAGGAGATCTCGCAGTGATTGAAAAGTTTTGTTCGTTTTTGATAAATCGATCCATCGATCTAGACAATGACTATACAATTAGAAACGACAGAAATGATTCTCCTTTGTCAGGGTCGCACAGAACGGAAACGTTCGCGAAAACGACAGCAGAACATTGAAATTTCTTGAGGAGTTCTTCTTTCAACTGATCCCAAGTTAAATTTTGTTTTGCCGCGAGTGTGTGGTACAGTGTCAAAGCGCTACCCTTAAACAACGACGCAATATACAATGTACACTTTCCTTTGGCCAACCACAAGACGTTGCGTGACTTTCAAATCGAAAAAGAAAACTATCGATATCATCCGTTTTTTTCCCTCGAAAGGCGGTAACTTTGGAATATATGCCGTTTTTGGTTGAGGCGCGCTTGCGGAACCGACTGGTGGAGCTGGTGGAGGTTCTCTCGATGCCTGTAATCTTTTAATTTCAGCATCAGTCTCTAGTTCTAACTGCCTCAACTTAAATTGACGTTCTTCAGCTTCAGCTTCCCTCTGTAGTCTTTTTTCTTCAGCTTCCCTCTGTAATCTTTTTCTTCAATTTCAGATTCCCTCTGTAGTCTTTTTTCTTCAGATTTAGCTTCCCTCTGTAGTCTTTTTTCTTCAGCTTCCCTCTGTAGTCTATTTTCTTCAACTTCCCTCTGTAGTCTTTTTTCTTCAACTTCAATTTCCCTCTGTAGTCTATTTTCTTCTCTCTCTCTTAGCCTGTCTGCCCTATCTATGCATTGTTGTACATAGTTAGTAAGTTTTTCTCCATCAAAACCCAAGCGTTCCGCTTGTTGAACATATTTATACAAAATCATCCATAATGAACTCTATCATGATATGCTTTGTTCCATTTAAGTGTTGGGCAGAAAATCACAATATGATCAAAATTATAACGATAAACTGTTTGTAATAGGTCGAGGACAAATATTGTTTTTTTTCCGCAACCAGTTTGCCCACAAATTAATGAACAATGAGGGGTTTTTGTCATAAAGTTTAACTGCTCCATAGTTTTATAACAGAACTTAATCTAATCCAGTTATTGTTTTTATCATGCTCTCTGTCAAAACTGTTCAGTATAATAAAATCCTATAAGGTCTAAATGTGTAAGATTAATCCAATTTAGTTCTGTAAGATTATTTCTATTTAGACTAATATTGATTTTGTTGCTTGTTGTTATGACCTTAATATCCTCGCCATTGTGAAGAATGACGACGGTAACTTTAAGTTTTTTCAACGTCTAAGTTTTGCCAGCTAATTAGAATTCCTTTTAGAAGGACGTCACTAACGCCCACAACCCCATCCCTCCCCTTATCTTTTAAGACAGAAATTTCAAATATCATTGTGAACGTATCTCCTAATTTCATTTGTGGAATGAACTGTAATTTTGTAGAAGCATCCTTTAAAAACCGTTTCTTTTCTGTGGAGGATGTACTGTTTTTTCTCATACAGCTTTATTTCAATTTCTTTCCGACTATTGTCATCTGGCATAAGACTTACATGTAAAGGGCCAGAGTTGAATGCTTTTCTGAAACTTTTTTGACGGCCAAAAAATGTAAATGGGCTTATGAATTCAAATTTTATTTCCCATTCTAAATATGGTTCCAAGTGCCATTTGAGGTCAGGTTTCGAACTATTT
Source organism: Conus ventricosus (assembly GCA_018398815.1). Classification (NCBI taxonomy): domain Eukaryota; kingdom Metazoa; phylum Mollusca; class Gastropoda; order Neogastropoda; family Conidae; genus Conus; species Conus ventricosus. Next base: position 8,817 of record JAFLJL010013655.1, on the reverse strand, counting down.
TATATTCATACTGGCCAACATTATTTGCTTCTAGATTGCGCAGTTGTTCTAGTTTAGGAAACTTTTTGCTGTCGCCAACCTCTTTGCGTTATAATCACCATCTTTAGTGTACTCAAAACCATACAAAGCGCCTATCTCACCATTCTGTTCAAAGTCTGTAACGTCTGCAAGGTCTTTTAATTCTAAAGTTATACACCTCACAGGCGCTAATGTAACTCCGGATTCATCTGGCCCACGCGACATTTTTTAGTACAACTTATTATTTTATTTCTAAAACAATGTGCGGGTTATCACATTTCACGACTTTTCCTGTTTCGTCTGTGATTTTTATACGAAATGATCCGACCCTCCCACAAGCTAATTTTTAAACTGTAAATTAGGGAATTGTAAAATTTTTCATAATCGCAATATGCAGCTTTCCTGACGGAAGAGCTCTTAAAACAGTTGAGGGCCTTCCATCATATAAGTTTTCATCAGTGCTCAGCTCATCTAAATGAACATAGAGTAATGAATGTAATGCAAGATTGAGCGGATTTTCCCCCTTAAAAGTAGTTTTGTCTGGCGCAACAACAAATCTTTTAGTGACCTCCCGAGTGTCAGCTTCAAAGCCTAACATTTTAGCTAGCTCTTTATCAAATAAGTAATCTGCTTCAGTGAGCAAAACCCGTAATAACCATCAGGTATTGTTAACTGGTTAGCTTTGAGCCCTACAACTTTTGTAATCTTATTATTCCCCTTGGTTTCGCTTATATTAAACCCTTCGACTTTGTAAAAAAATTTCATGAAGTGCGACCATTTTGGTTCCGCAATCGTTATCAATAGCATGTTCTAAAAACAAAGGACTGTCTTGGGTTGTTATTGTTACAAACATTTTTTTAAACAAAATAAGAAATGAGCGCGTTTTAAATATACTAAAGATGCAAAATATTCTGTTGGGCCGCACTACAATCTTAAAAATATAGCAACTGATACTCTTGACATTTCTGTGACTCAGTCTGATGCCTTTCAAGTAAAGGTGAGTACGCCATTAAACAGATATCTTAACCCTCCTATTAAAAAAGACTACATCGCAAAAGTGTGGTTTAGTCATCCGATGCAGTTTTTATCAGAACCAGTTAAACTTTGCTGTGTTTTGTGCAACAACTGGGTGTGGAGTATCGTATGCTGATCATTTAAATCATCCTGATCCTTTGGTGAGGTCAGTGTACAGATTTCATTTTTATTACACCTTCAGACGTATTTTGACTGAACTGCGAGCGCCATTACCAAATGACAAAACGTTTAATCCATTTAGCAACAGAATAGACATGAAGGCTTTTGAAAGGATCTGTAACGAATTCAATATTAATGTTAAACAGACTTTAGACAAAAGTTGGATCTTAATCAGGGTCTAGGAAACCCCTTATTTTTGGGGCGTGCACAGAAAGTATAAGTATGACTGGAATCCTCCTTACACATCTTTTTCTTCAGCACAACTGTTCACCTCGGGTCCATAGAGCAAGAGCATAAAACAGCATGGACAACATTTATCTTAGACATATCTGAGGCCTAACTAAAGCGGAATAGAACGAATAAACGACTCTATTCGTACTTACGTTTGGTGTTTGCTAGGTTCGCAAGCACAGACAATGGCGAACATAACATTTTCCTTCTACTGGCTTTGACGCACAAAAACAATACTTAGCTAATTTAGAGGACGCCATTAATTCTACAGTTATTTACCTTCAAGTATTAAAAGGTACCAACATGTTTTACAATACGCAAGATCGAAAGTAGACTTTGCTGTTGGCACTGGTTTATACATGCTGCCTTCTGACCTAAAGACACCATGTAGGAACAATAATAAACTACAACAATGAAATTCTTGTTGCAGGCAATGAACAGAAGGTTGGGAAAACAATAAAAAATTCTGAGCCAGTAATATTACAAACAATAAAAAACACCCCAGAATAAGTCATCCAATCCCCGAGGTTCAAAGCCCAAAGACTGTTGAAGACGTGGACTTTGTTCGCGATGACCATGAATATGAAAAGACAGCATTTGTTATTGGATTAACTGGCCTAGGATTACTTGGTCTTTATTTTACTAAATAGTAACCCGACTATTAAGAGAACTAATGCCCATAAGTGCCAGCCATAAAGCCAACTACTTTGCTTGCAGTAGACAAAAGCCAGCTAATAACACTCCCTAATATACCTGGCAAAGAGTCTATAGCTTTACCGGCTAATTTTTTAATAAACTCGCAAGATGATCAAGCTTTTTTTTTTACCCATGATTTATCAGGAGATGGCGATGGAGGCACTAAACTTTGCCCTCCGCCACCGCCCGTAATAGCCATCACCAGTGTACTTATTGCAAATCCTAAGGCCGTTATAACGCTTGCTAATGTGACACCTTGCTCTCTAAACAGCGTTCGTATTCGTTCTGCTAGCGTTGTGTTTCATATAAAATTCTTCGGATAGTTTCTCTTATTCTGCTTATTTGAGTTCGTAATTGTTCTCGGTTAGTAGACAACGCTTCTACTCTCGCTGATCTTACTTCTTTAAGCTCATTTATTTTTTGTTTTAATTCTTGTAACATCACTCCTTAAGTTGGCGGCTTCAGCCTCAGCGAGTTTTCTTTTTCTTTTTCTATATCCTTATCTAGTTGAGACAGTTTATCTAAATTGTTTATTAATTCTCCTCTGAAGGTTCTTAAAGTGCGGCTAAGGGCTAATAATTCTCTTATAGGCGCCTGTATTTTCTTGCGCGGGCAGCGGCGGTTCATCTATAGTTGTTAATGCTGTTTCTTCTTCTGGAGTGAGTTCTGCTGTTGCTTGATTTATTTCGCCTGCTGCTTGACTTAACTCTTCAAGTTCCATGGTTTGCGCTTGGTTATCTGTTGGGGCTTTTTGTTGTATGTTTTGAAGTTTAGCAACTGCTTCCCTATGTGGTTCTGCTTCCCTATGTGGTTTTGGTTTAACAAGGCCAAGGCGAGTTCGATCGGCAACTTTAAGTCTTTGCCTAACTGTTTCCATGCTTACAAACTTTGAGGGGTCTTGTTTATTTGTAAGCGGAACACGCTGTCCTTGTTCTTTGATCACATACAAATGGCCACCTTTTGATTCAAAATCATCAGGGGCTATAAATTCAGGAGGTTCTAGGTTTAAACTTCTATAAAATGATATGACCTTAGGTTTGTTATTTCATGCCACATTGAGGCTGTTGAGTGATGCTGCATCAAAGGAGTCATTTCATCCATGTTGTCTGCAGGATCACTAATATCAAAATCTTCATCTTCAATGCCCGCCATGTTATTAAAATAATTAACTTTTTATTTTTTTTATAAAAATGTCACAAGTATATGGCTCGATTCTTGACCCGCATAGAAAGCTGAAAGAACCCCATGGCGTGAAGGGAAATAAACGGAATATTACTGTTCCAAATAATCCATCTACTATTGATGCGGATCAAATTCTTACTGTCAAATTTCCAGACCTAGGAGCGAATGATTTGATTGTGCCAGGCTCTGCACGGCTTACTTTCAAAATAGAACTCGCTTCAACAACAGACCCAACCAGAACAGTTGTCCAGAATCTGGGACGGGCAATCGTTAAGAAAATTTCTATAAAACTTGAGGGGAAAGAAGTATTTTCTTTACACAATGCAGACATATTTTTAACCTATTCTGATCTATGGCTACCGCGAATGAAAGGGAAGATCTTGCGTTTCAAGGAATGGGCAATGAAGAAGCACTAAACTTAGAATAGACGCCGAACTTGCCTCGGGTGCTAAAGGCAGCAAAAAGGCTTTAGCCGTAAGTTATGCGTTTGGAAATCGCTTTTTTCCATTCCCCTAGATTTTGAGTTGTTAAAAGCGCATGCCCCATACCTTCAAGGGGCATTAAAAGACTGATTGTCATACGAACTAACTTTTAATGACTACAAACGTGTTATCAGATCAACAGACACCGAAGCAAAGTACAGCATTTCTGACATCTCGTTAGAGTTTGATGTTGTTAGCAACTCTAATTTAGCAAGGCTGATTGAGCAACAATATGAGTCACAATTAGTAATATATTACGAAAACGTGCGTCATCATTCAACATATCCTAAAAGCAGGGCAGACGCTATATGGAATTTTAATCTTAGTGTCACAGCAAAATCGCTTAAAGGTATTTTATTGCTGTGCGAAGATGAAGAACCATTTGCAAGAGCAAGTGAAAAGTTTTTTAATCCAAAAATAACGAAAGTGCAATGTACAATTGAAAGGCAGTCCTAACCAAAAACTATGCTAGCGGACTTAGACCTTATCATCATTTTGACGAAATAAAAAATTGTTTGGGGTGTGGGAGGGTAGAAGTCCAACAGCAGACCTTGCGTCTAAAGATCTACACCTTCACAGTGTTAGGCTTGACGATTATTTAACATCAAAATACGGTTTATGGATTGACCTAAGGTCAACAGAGGATAATCAGTTGCATGGAAGTGGGAGAACGGTTAAAGACGTAAACATTCAAATTGAGAAAGAAAAAGAAGCCGATAAACCACTTAATGTACATTTGTTTTTATTAATTGATACACAGCTGAATATTGCAAAGAACAGATTAGACCAAATAGAATACTAAATTATTTTTTTCATTTTTAAAAAGCATGCCTACTCAGATTTATCCAAATGTGCCAGAGTCGCCAGAGTCGCCAAGAGAAGAGATAGTAGAAACCCCCGGCATAAAAACCTTTAGATTAACCAACATTACACAAATGCTACAAAAACTAGAGCAGGACCTTCAAAATACAGCAAAACCAAACGAAGGTATTCTGCTGCCTTTAATGCTGTTACCTATGTTAATACTGGAGCATCGACTATAAGCGCCGCATCAGCAGGAACGAGTGTTGGTCTCTTAGCATCAGGCATAGTGCACCCGCAGCTTTACCTCTAGGCGGTTTGTCTTTAGCTCTCGGCCTGTGTTCATTAGCCGTAGGTGCAGCTAGCAAAAAAATAAAAACTAAACCCAAAAGCACACAGCTATGGTTCAACTAATAACAGCTAAACTTAGTTCCTTCAAACTGATAATAAATAAAGCACTAGCTGACTCAAACATCACGGATGAAGAATTTAATCGTTTACAGGCCGATTTTGATGACTACAAAAGACAAAAGTTTGATCTCAAAGAAAGGCAAGAACAAGTTTTTCTCAACAGCCAGACCCCGAGCAGATAAAAAAGGAATGCTTAAAAAAAGTAAACGAAACATTAAACTCTGCTCTAAACAGCTCACATTAACAACGCCAAAGGGTGTTTATACTTAGTTTATGAGTCTAAACACAAAAAGACCATCGATATTGATTAATTATTTTTTTGATTTAAATAAATATTTTGAGTTAGAAAAGAAACTCAGCATGGATAAAATATATGAAGGACCGGAGATTGTTTGAAGCAATGCAAGAAGATTTATCAAGAGCACTGAATGATATTGATTTAGAAGTCATTTATCCAGCAAGCGTACAGGCAACGTTGCTCATGCTATTTCTCAAGTTCCAGGTAAACTAACAATAGACCCGCCAGTTAAAGTAATGTTAGCTGTTTTAATCGACTATGTAACAATAAATGAAGAAAACCTAGAAGTCTGGGTCTCGACGAAACAACAGACTATTCTTTCTCATAATGACTTAACACCTGGTTGGGCAGACCAACTGCTTACACAGTTTGATGCGGGCCCCCTGAAGAAGCCAAAATGAGAGGCTCTGGTTGGTCAGAGGGGGAAGTCCTAGAGATCAGATTAAAACAGTCTAAGTATGCACCGATTGTAGGCAGGTCTTACATTCCGCTGCCCCCAGCATTAGTTGCAAAAAAAGCAGTTCTAAACATAAAGAATACAGACAACAAATGTTTTATGTGGTGTGTTCTCGCAAGGCTGCATTACGTCCGCAAAAACGCAGAGAGAGTGTCTAACTATTGGGATTACATTAATGATCTTAACTTCGATGGAATATCCTTTCCTGTTGGATAGACAAAATTGATCAGTTTGAAGAACAAAACAAACCAATAACTGTTAATGTCTACACATGGGATGAGGAAACCAAATTTAGTGCCTATTAGAGTGTCCAAGAACAGTCCAACAATAGGCGAGCCAGACAAAAATCATGTTGACTTACTACTAATGTTTTCACCAGCAGGGCTACCCCATTACACATTGATACGCACAATGAGTAGATTATTGGCTCATACTTCAAAAATTGGGCATTAACAAGAATTCTGTAGAAAATGTTTAACAAGAATGCCATCCGTTCCAGCCGCGCTTGAACATAAGAAACATTGTATCGGCCCAGTTGACTGTAATACAGAACTAATTACGCCCCCAGAAGGCAGTAAAGTTAGTTTTAAGAACTGGAAACGGATGCAAAATTCCCATATGTTGTTTACGCAGACTTCGAATCACTCATTGTTCCTTATGAAGGGCCAGCGCCACAAAAACTTCGAAAAACATCTTTAAAGAGTAATCATCAGATTTGTTCATTTGCCTTCATTATTGTTAGGTCGGATGGCGCTCATTCAACGCCAGAATTTATACAGAGGGCCTAATGCTGCAGAATACTTCTTAAAACGCATGCAGCAAGTGCGTAATGACTGTTCTAATAATCTGAATTTATCTGAAATCATGATGACGCCTGAAGACCAACAACATATGACTCAGCCACACATTGTTGGATTTGTGGTTTAGAACTCATGAAGAAGCCAATCCAAAAGTAAGAGACCATGATCACATTAGTGGAAAGTTCAGAGGAGCGGCGCACAGTAAATGCAATCTTCAACTAAAGTTTGAACCAAAGACATGGAAGCTGCCTGTATTCTTTCATAACTTGCGAGGTTACGACTCTCATCTTATAATGCGAGCAGTAAACGACGCCTTCAGGGGGTCATGCATTGCACAGTCATCAGAAAAGTACATGTGTTTCACTTTAAATAACATGTCTTTTTATGACTCTATGCAGCACATGATGGGATCATTAGAGTCACTGGCTATGTCCTTAAAATCCTGCTCAATAACGGAAGAATATTTGACCCAACACTTGTTAGAAAGGGTGTTTACCCTTATGAATACATGAACAGTTGGGAAAGGTTTGACGAAGACTCACTTCCTCCTAAGGGCGCGTTCTTTTCTAGTCTTAGAGGAAAGGAAATCAGTGATTCCGATTACCAGCATGCTCAAGATGCGTGGCAGAAGTTAGAGTGTAAAACGATGGGAGACTATCATGACTCCTACTTGATGGCAGATGTATGTTTGTTGGCGGACGTCTTTGAAAATTATAGGAAGACCTGCATGAAACATATAGCCTGGATCCTGCGCATTACATTTCTGCGCCCGGATGAGTTGGGATGCTTTCTTAAAGTTTACTGGGGTACAGATTGATTTATTGTCTGACCTGCCAATGATTCAGATGATTGAAAACGATTGCGCGGAGGAATTAGTATGGCGTCGCACCATTACTGTAAAGCAAACAACAAATACTACTTGGACGACTATGATCCAAGTAAAAGGTCTAACTATCTCATGTATTAGATGCAAACAATCTGTATGGATGGGCAATGGCGCAATCGCTTCCATTACGCAACTTCAAGATGTACACAGGCGGCAGTACAAATAATATTCAAAAAGCATTAAAGTGGTTGAGCAGTTTAACGCCTGATCAGCAGCGTGGGTACACTCTAGAAGTTGACTTAGAATATCCTCAGGAACTCCATGACCTACATAATGACTATCCCATTAGCAGCAGAAAGTCTAAAGATGGCAAAAACAGAGCCGCCTAAACTTGTGCCTAATCTTCTAGGCCAAAAAAATTATGTCTGTCATTACAGACTTCTACAATTTTATTTAAGACATGGTTTGAAGTTGACAGCAGTTCATCGTATAATTGCTTTGATCAAAAACAGTTTTATGAAACCATACATCATGAAGAACACTGATCTTAGAACTAAATCCACAGATGCTTCAGAAAAAGACTTTTTCAAGCTGATGAACAACAGCTGTTTCGGAAAGACTATGGAAAATCCGCACAAGCGCAAAGATGTTAGATTGGTCACCAGAGAGAACGAAGCAATTAAGCTGACTTCAAAACCTAATTATCAGGACTTTAGAAGATTTCATGATCAGCTTTTGGTATAATGATGAAGAAAAAGAAAGTCAAATTGGACAAGCCTGTATTTATTGGATTTACTGTTTTAGAATTATCAAAGCTTTTGATGTTAGAATTTCTTTATGACTACTTTAAGCCCTTGTATCCAGAGTCCAAAGTACTTTACACAGATACAGATAGTTTTGTTATAGATATCCCTACTGAAGACATCTATAAAGACATGGAATTAGAAGTAGCTAAAGGAGCGAGTGGATGGTATGATACATCTGATTATCCTAAAGATTTGCCTTTGCATTCAATTACTAACAAGAAGGTTTTAGGAAAGATGAAGGATGAATTATCTGGGAAAAGGGGATCAAGGAGTATGTTGGGTTAAGGTCGAAAATGTACAGTATTTCTAGCCAGGAGAAAACCATTAAGAAAGCAAAAGGAATATCTCGCAGTGTTGTGCAGTCAAACATATCGCATGACAACTATAAAGAAGCATTGTTTGACAATAAGACTTTCATCATGACAACGTAAAACCCGCGATCTAATCTACATGAGATCAACACAACTGTTGTAACAAAGAAGTCATTAGATAGAACAAACACAAAACGAGTATTTGTTAATCCAGAGTTTCATATGCATATGGACATTATAGAACAGTATTCAATTTTTACAGATTTTCTTCAACCGAAGAGTTCAACGGGCCCATTTTCCAAAA
>JAFLJL010013652.1:0-29598 GCA_018398815.1 Conus ventricosus | reverse complement strand
TCAATGGATGTGTTTGTCGACATATCAGAAGGTTCCGTCAAAGGCAAGGGCATCATCTGGATTGGTGTAGCTATAGATGTTTGCAAAAGGCGAGGAAATGAGATCAGATTGAAAAGCGTGTAAGTTGAAGTTTTGAATGAACGAAATGTGATTACCAAATGACTTGCCTTTGGAACTTTAAAACCCTTTCTGTTCCAAGTTACGCAAACAGCATTGTGGTCACTTGCACCAGTAGGCGGTACACATATTTCTGCAAGTGCAGCAATGTTCGACGAATATATGTGGTCTATAAGGGTATTAGATTTTGAAGTAACTCTAGTCGGTAAAGAAATGCACTGATGAAGATTATATGAATTAGCAATGTTGGACCATTGGGAACAAGACTGAAACAGATCTATATTGAAATCTCCCAATAATAGTATTTCTGTTTTCAAAAGCCATACTGTGTCCATCATCTCACAAAAATCGTTATACCAGCTAGACTTACTTTTAGGATGTCTGTATACAAATCCGACAAGAATTGACGCTAATGTCTTACTTTTCGACTGAATTTCAAGCCACGTTATTTCAATATTTTTATGACAAAGATCATTACGAATTTTGTATGGGACATCTTTTTGGACGTAGACAGCAATACCTGTTTCAAGAATATTTTCAGGATTTCTCCGGACTATTGAGTATCCAGGAATGGATATTGAATTGTCACCAACGCGGCTGTTTGTCCATGCCTCAGAAAATCCAAAGACATGGAAAGGTTTATGATTATTGTGAATGATTTTTGATACGTCAGACATTTTGTTTATGAGATGACAAATATTTAGGTGACCTATGCGCAGACCGTCATTGACGGGCCAGTCTGATACATTCACATTGGTTGACATTAGTGAAAGGAGGGAAGCAGAAGGAGAACCAAGAGGAGGAGGAGGAAGAGGAGGAGGAGGAGGAGGAGGAGAAGAAGAAGAAGAAGAAGACGAAGAAGAAGAAGAAGAAGAAGAATGAGGAGGAGGAGCAGGAGGAGCAGGAGGAGGAGGGAAAAGAGGAGGCGGAAGAGAAGAAGAAGAAGAAGAAGAAGAAGTAGAAGAAGAAGTAGAAGAAGACGATGGAGGAGGAGAAGGAGGTGGAGGAGGAGGAGGAGAAGGAGGAGGAGGAGAAAGAGAAGAAGAAGAAGAAGAAGAAGAAAAAGAAGAAAAAGAAGAAGAAGGAGAACCAAGAGGAGGAGGAGGAAGAGGAGGAGGAGGAGAAGAAGAAGAAAAAGATGAAGAAGTAGAAGAAGAAGTAGAAGAAGACAATTGGGGAGGAGGAGGAGGAGGAGGAAGATGAGGAAAAGAAGAAGAAGAAGAAGAAGAAGGAGAAGAACGAGAAGGAGAAGAAGAAGAAGACGAAAAAGAAGAAGACGAAAAAGAAGAAGAAAAAGAAAAAGAAGAAGAAGAAGACGATGGAGGAGAATCAGGTGGAGGAGGCGGATGAGGAGAAGGAGGAAGAGAAGAAGAAGAAGAAGAAGAAGAAGAAGAAGAAGAAGAATGAGGAGGAGGAGCAGGAGGAGGAGGGGGAAGAGAAGAAGAAGAAGAAGAAGAAGAAATAGTAGAAGAAGACGACGGCGGAGGAGGAGGAGGAGGAGAAAGAGAAAAAGAAGAAGAGAAAGAAGAAAGAGCAGGAGGACGAATGGAGGCGGAGGAGGAGGGGGAGGAGGAAGAGAAGAAGAAGAAGAAGAAGAAGAAGAAGACGATGGAGAAGGAGGTGAAAGAGGAGGGTTACAGGAAAAAGAAGAAGAAGAAGAAGAAGAAGAAGGAGGCAATGGAGGCAAAGCGGATGGAGGAGGCGGATGAGGAGAAGGAGGAAAAGAAGAAGAAGAAGAAGAAGGAGAAGAGAAGAAGAAAAATAGGAAGAAGAAGAAGAAAAATAGGAAGAAGAAGTAGAAGAAGACGATGGGGGAGGAGAAGGAGGTGGAGGAGGAGGAGGAGAAGGAGAAGAAGAAGAAGAAGGAGAAGAAGAAGAAGAAGAATGAAAAGGAGGACCAGGAGGAGGAGGAGGAGGAGGAAGAGGAGGAGGAGGAGGAGAAGAAGAAGAAGAAGAAGAAGAATAAGGAGGCGATGGAGGAGAAGCGGGTGGATGAGGCGGATGAGGAGAAGGAGGAGGAGAAGAAGAAGGAAGAGAAGAAGAAGGGGGAGAAGAAGAAGAAGAAGAAGAAGAGGAAGAAAAAAAAAGAACAAGAGGAGGAGGAAAAAGAAAAAGAAGAAGAAGAAGAAGAGGAAGAGGAGGAGGAGGAAAAAGAAGAAGAAGAGGAAGAAGAAGAAGAAGAAGAGAAGAAGAAGAAGAAGACGACGGAGAAGGAGGTGAAAGAGGCGGGTTACAAGAAGAAGAAGAAGAATGAGGAGGAGCAGGAGGAGCAGGAGAAGAGGCGGAAGAGAAGAAGAAAAAGAAGAAGAAGTAGAAGAAGAAGTAGAAGAAGACGATGGGGGAGGAGAAGGAGGTGGAGGAGGAGGAGGAGAAGGAGGCGGAGGAGGAGGAGAAGAAGAAGAAGAAGAAGAATGAAAAGGAGGACCAAGAGGAGGAGGAGGAGGAGGAGGAGGAGAAGAAGAAGAAGAAGAAGAAGCGGGTAGACGAGGCGGATGAGGAGAAGGAGGAAGAGAAGAAGGAGGAGAAGAAGAAGAAGAAGAAGAAGAAGAAGAAGAAAGAAGAAGAAAAATAGGAGGAAGAAGAAGAAGAAGAAGAAGAAAAAGAGGAGGAGGAGGAGGAGGGAGGAGGAGGAGGAGAAGGAAGAAGAAGAAGAAGAAGAAGAAGAAGAGGAGGAGGAGGAAGAGGAGGAGGAGGAAGAAGAAGAAGACGATGGAGGAGGAGGTCAAAGAGGAGGAGGCGAAGGAGGAGGATTAGAAGAAGAAGAAGAAGATGAAGAAGAAGAAGAAGAAGAAGACGAAGAAGAAGACGATGGAGGAGGAGGTGAAAGAGCAGGGTTAGAAGAAGAAGAAGAAGAAGAAGGAGGAGGGGGAAGAGGAGGCGGAAAGAGAAGAAGAAGAAGAAGAAGAAGAAGAAGAAATAGTAGAAGAAGACGACGGCGGAGGAGGAGGAGGAAGGAGAGGAGGAGGAGGAGAAAGAGAAAACGAAGAAGAGAAAGAAGAAAGAGCAGGAGGACGAAGAGGAGGCGGAGGAGGAGGGGGAGGAGGAAGAAAATGAAGAACAAGAAATAGAAGAAGAAGTAGAAGAAGACGATGGGGGGGGGGGGGTGGGGGAGGAGGAGGAGGAAGGAGGAGGAGGAAGAAGAAGAAGAAGAAGAAGAAGAAGAAGAAGAGACGATGGAGGAGAAGCAGGTGGAGGAGGTGGATGAGGAGAAGGAGGAAGAGAAGAAGAAGAAGAAGAAGAAGAAGAAAAGAAGAAGAAAAAAAAGAAAAAGAAGAAGAGGAGGAGGAGGAGGGGGAGGAGGATGAGGAAGTGGAGAAGAAGAAGAAGATGAAGAAGAAGAAGAAGAGGAAAAAGAAGAAGAAGAAGAAGACGATGGAGGAGAATCAGGTGGAGGAGGCGGATGAGGAGAAGGAGGAAGAGAAGAGAAGAAGAAGAAGAAGAAGAAGAAGCAGAAGAAGAAGAAGAAGAATGAGGAGGAGGAGCAGGAGGAGGAGAAGAAGAAAAAAGAAGAAGAACAAGAAGAACAAGAAGAAGAACAAGAAGAAGCAGGAGCAGGAGGACCAAGAGGAGGAGGAGGAGGAGGAGGAGGAGGAGGAGGAGGACGAAGAGGAGGCGGAGGAGGAGGGGGAGGAGGAAGAGGAGAAGAAGAAGAAGAAGAAGAAGAAGAAGACGATGGAGGAGAAGCAGGTGGAGGAGGTGGATGAGGAGAAGGAGGAAGAGAAGAAGAAGAAGAAGAAGAAGAAGAAGAAAAAAAAAGAAAAAGAAGAAGAGGAGGAGGAGGAGGAGGAGGAGGTAAAAGAAGAAGAAGAAGAAGAAGAAGAGGAAGAGGAGGAAAAAGAAGAAGAAGAGGAAGAAGAAGAAGAAGACGATGGAGAAGGAGGTGAAAGAGGAGGGTTACAAGAAAAGGAGAAGAAGAAGAAGAAGAAGAAGAAGAAGAAGGAGGCAATGGAGGAAAAGCGGGTGGAGGAGGCGGATGAGGAGAAGGAGGAAGAGAAGAAGGAGAAGAAGAAGAAGAAGAAGAAGAAGAAGAAGAAGAAGACGAAAAAGAAGAGAGGGGGAGGAGGAGGAGGAAAAAGAATAAGAATAAGAAGAAGAAGAAGAAGAAAAATAGGAAGAAGAAGAAGAAAAATAGGAAGAAGAAGAAGAAAAATAGGAAGAAGTAGAAGAAGGAGGAGAAGGAGGTGGAGGAGGAGGTGGAGAAGGAGAAGAAGAGAAGAAGAAGAAGAAGAAGAAGAAGAATGAAAAGGAGGACCAAGAGGAGGAGGAGGAGGAGGAGGAGGAGGAGGAGGGAGAAGAAGAAGAAGAATAAGGAGGCGATGGAGGAGAAGGGGGGATGAGGCGGATGAGGAGAAGGGAGAGGAGAAGAAGAAGGAGGAGAAGAAGAAGGAGGAGGAGAAGAAGAAGAAGAAGAAGAAGAAGAAGAAGAAGAGAAGAAGCAAGAGGAGGAGGAGGGAAGGAGGAGGAGGAAGAGAAGAAGAAGAAGAAGAAGAAGAGGAAGAGGAGGAGGAGGAGGAAAAAGAAGAAGAAGAGGAAGAGAAGAAGAAGACGATGGAGAAGAGAGGTGAAAGAGGCGGGTTACAAGAAAAAGAAGAAGAAGAAGAAGAGAAGAAGAAAGGAGGAGGAGCAGGAGGAGCAGGGACAAGAGGAGGCGGAAGAGAAGAAAGAAAAAGAGAAGAAGTGAAGAAGACGATGGGGAGGAGAAGGAGGTGGAGGAGGAGAGAGGAGAAGGAGGGAGGAGGAGGAGGAGAAAGAGAAGAAGAAGAAGAAGAAGAAGAAGAATGAAAAGGAGGACAAGAGGAGGAGGAGGAGGAGGAGGGAGGAGGTAGGAGGAGGAGAAGAAGAGAAGAGAAGGCGAATGGAGGAGAAGCGGGTAGAGGAGGCGGATGAGGAGAAGGAGGAGAGAAGAAGGAGAGAAGAGAAAAGAAAGAAGAGAAGAAGAATAGGAAGAAGAAGAAGAAGAAAAAAGAGGAGGAGGAGGAGGAGGAGGACGAGGACGAGGAGGAGGAGAAGGAGAAGGAGAAGAAGAAGAAGAAGAAGAAGAAGAAGAAGAGAAGACGATGGAGGAGGAGGTCAAAGAGGAGGAGGCGAAGGAGGAGGATTAGAAGAAGAAAGAGAAGAAGAAGAAGAAGAGAAGAAGAAGAAGAAGACGATGAGAAAGGAGGGGTGAAAGAGCGGGTTACAAGAAAAAGGAAGAAGAAAGAAAAAGAATAAGAAAAAGGAGGAGGACAGGTGGAGGCAGGGACCAAGAGGAGGCGGAAGAGAAGAAAAAAAGAAGAAGAAGTAGATGAAGACATGGGGAGGAGACTGAGTGGAGGAGGAGGCGGAGAAGGAGGCGGAGGGAGGAGGAGAAGAAGAAGAAAAGAAGAAGAAGAAGAAGAAGAATGAAAAGGAGGACCAGAGGAGATGAGGAGGAGGAGGAGGAGGAGAGAGGAGAAGAAGAAGGACAGAAGAAGCGATGGAGGAGAAAGGGGGAGGAGGGGGAGGGCGGATGAGGAGAAGGAGGAAGAGAAGAATGAGAGAAGAAGAAGAAGAAGAAGAAGAAGAATAGGGAAGTGGGAAGAAGAAGAAAAAGAGGAGGAGGAGGAGGAGGAGGACGAGGACGAGAGCGAGAAAGGAGAAGGAAGAATAAGAAGAAGAAGAAGAAGAAGAAGAAGAAGAAGACGATGAGGAGGAGTCAATGAGAGAGGGCGTTGGGGTAGGGTGTGTTTTGAAGATGAAGAAGAAAAGAGAAGATGAAGAAGAAGATGAAGAAGACGATGGAGGTGGGGTGAAAGTGAAGTAGAAGATGAAGAAGTTGAATTCAAGTGGTTGGGGTTGGTGGGGGGTAGGTTGATGGGTGGTGGGGGTGGGGGGGGAAGTGTGGAGGATGTTTTTGATGTTTTGATGAAGTATGAAGTATTAGTAGTAGTAGAATAGGAGGTTGGGTGGGTTGTTGGGTGGGTGGTGGTGTGGTTTGGGGTTTTTATTGTAGTGATAGGTTGGGTTTTGGATTGTAGTGTGGGAGAGGAGGAGGAGGGGAGGAGGAAGAAAAGAAAGCTAAAGTAATAGATGAAGAAGAAGTATTGTAGTATGGGGGGGGGGGGGGTGTTGGGGGGTGTGGTGTGGGGTTGGTGGTTGGGTGTGTGTTGTTGTTGTTGTTGATGTTGTAGTTGTATATAAGGTTGTTGAGGGGGTGGTGGGGTTAGGAGTTGGTGGAATGATGTTGTTGTTGTTGTTGTTGTTGTTTTTTGTTTATTTTTAGTTTTTGTTTTGTGGGGGGGTGTTGGGGTAGTGGTTTGGTGTAGTTGTGTTGATGTTGAGATGATGTTGTTGTTGAAGATGTTGTGAAGTTGTAGTTGTATTGTTTTGTTGTATGTGGTGTATGAAGAGTGGAGGAGTTGAAGTGTGAAGAGAGGATGTAGAGTAGATGTTGATGTAGAAGAGAAATGTTTAGTAGTTGTTGAATTAATAATGTGTGTAGGAGGAGGAGGTGGAAGTGGATGAAGGTAAAGAAAAGAAAGAAGTTGATGATGATGAGGAGGAGGAGGAGGAGAAAAGAGGAGGAGGAGAAGAAGAAGAAATAAGAAGAAGAAGAAGAAGAAGAAGATACTAAGCGGAGAGGTGAATGAGATGGAGGGAAAAATATGATGGTGAAAGGAGGAGAGGTGGAGAGGAGGAGTTGATTTTGTGTTGTTGGTTTTAGTTGAAGATGATGTTGATGTAGAAGATGGATGGAGGAGGAGTGGATGAGGAAAAGGTTTTAATTTTTGGTGGAAGTAAGAGAAATAAGATTAGAAGAAGAAGAAGAGTAGAAGGAGATGAAGAGTGGGTGAGAGGAGGAGGAAGAAGAAGAAGAAGATAAATGGAGAATGGATATAGGTGGTTAGTAGAAGAAGAAGAAGAATGAACTGAGGGAAGAGGGATTGTGAAGTTGGGTAAGTAAAAGTAAGAATTAAGAAAAGGTTTTTTATGGGGAGGAAAGGAAGGTGTGAAGGAGAGAGAAGGAGGAGGAGGGAGGAAAAGAAAGAAGAAGAAGAGAAAGAAGAAGAAAAAGAAAAAGAAAAAGAAGTAGAAGAAGTAGAAGAAGAAAAGACATGGAGGAGACGCAGTGATGAGGCGATGAGGAGAAGAGAAGAGAAAAGAGAGAAGAAGAGAAGAAGAAGATGAAGAAGAAAAAGAAGAAGAAGAAGAAGAAAAAAAAGATAAAAAATAAGAGAGGAGGAGAGGAGGAGGGAGGAGGAAGAAGAGGAAGAAGAAGAAGAAGAAGGAAGAAGAAGAAGCAAGGAAGAAGAAGAAGAAGACGATGGAGCAGGAGGTAAGAGGAGGTTAGAAGCAGAAGAAGAAGAAGAAGAAAAGACGACGAAGAAGAAGAAGAAAAAGACGAGAAGAAGAAGAAGAATGAAGAGGAGGACGCAGGAGGAGCAAGGGAGGAGGGAAAGAAGAGGAGGCGGAAAGAGAAGAAGAAAAAGAAGAAGATGTAGAAGAAGAAATAGAAGAAGACGATGGGGGAGGAGAAGGAGGTGAGGAGGAGAGGAGGAGAAGGAGGAGGAGGAGGGGGGAGGAGAGATGAGAAAGGAGAAAACGCAGAGAGAAAGAAGAAAGAGCCAGGAGACGAAGAGAGGCGGAGGAGGACGGGTAGGAGGAAAAAATGAAGAACAAGAAATAGAAGAAGAAGAAGTAGAAGAATAACCGATATGGGGGGAGAGGAAGGTGAGGTGGGAGGAGGGTAAATATAAGAGAAAAAGAACAAGAAGAAGAAGAAGAAGAAAAGACGATGGAGAAAGCAGTGGAGAGGGTGGATGAGGAAAGGAGGAAAGAAGAAGAAGAAGAAGAAAAGAAGAAGAAAAGAAATGTAAAATAAGATAAAGAAGAAGAGAGGATGAGGAGAGGAGGAGGATGAGGAAGTGGAGAAGAAAATGTTGTAGAAGGTATTTTAGGGAAATAGACGATGGAGAAATCAGTTGGGAGAGGCGGATGAGGATAAGGAGGAAGAGAAGAAGAAGAAAAGAAAGAAGCAGAAAGAAGAGAAGAAGAAGAAAAGAAGAATGAGGAGGAGGAGCAGAGGAGGAGGGGAAGAGAAAAGAAGAAAGAAAGAAGAAGAAGAAGAAGAAATAGTAGAAAAGACGAACGCGGAGGAGAGAGGAGAGGAGAGGAGAAAGAGAAAAAGAAGAAGAGAAAATAAGAAAGAGCAGGAGGACGAAGGAGGCGGAGGAGGACGGGGGAGGAGGAAGAGGAGAAGAAGAAGATGAAGAAAAGAACGATGAGGAGAAAGCAGGGTGGAGGAGGTTGATGAGGAAGAAGAGGAAGAGAAAGAAGAAGAAGAAGAAGTAAGAAGAAGAAGAAGATAAAAAGAAAAAGAGGAAGAGGAGAGGAGGAGGGAGTAAAAGAAGAAGAAGAAGAAAAGAAGAGGAAGAGGAGGAGAAGGAGGAGGAGGAAAAAGAAGAGGAAGAAGAAGAAAAAACGATGGAGAAGCAGGTGAAAGAGGAGGGTTACAAGAAAAAGGAGAATGAAGAAGAAGAAGAAGAAGAAGAAGAAGAGAAGGGGCTAATGGGGTGGGGGATAAGCGGGTGAGGAGACGGATGAGGATAAGGAGGAAGAGAAAGGAGAAGAAGAAGAATAGAAAAGAAGAAGAAGAAAAGAAGAAAGACGAAAAAGAAGAAGAGGGGGAGGAGGAGGAGGAAAAAGAAGAAGAAGAAGAAGAAGAAGAAGAAGAAGAAGAAAAATAGGAATGAAGAAGAAGAAGTAGAAGAAGACGATGGGGGAGGAGAAGGAGTGGGAGGAGGAGAAGGAGAAGAAGAAGAAGAAGAAGAAGAATGAAAGGAGTAGGAGGGGAGGAGGATGAGGAGAGAGAAGAAGAAGAAGAAGAAGACTAAGGAGGCGATGGAGAGAAGCGGTTGATGAAGGCGGATGAGGAGAAGGAGGAGGAGAAGAAGGAGGAAAGAAGGAGGAGAATAAGAAGAAGAAGAAGAAAGGAAGAAAAAAAACAGAACAAGAGGAGATGAGAAGGAGGGAGGATGAAAAAAGAAGAATAAGAAGAAGAAGAAGAAGAAGAAGAGTCGAGATGAGGAAAAAGAAGAGAAGAGGAAGAAGAAGAAGAAGACGATGGAGAATGAGTGAAAAGAGGCGGGTTACAAGAAAAAGAAGAAGAATGAGGAGAGGAGCAGGACGAGCAGGGAGAAGAGGAGCGAAGAGAAGGGAAGAAAAAGAAGAAGAAGTAGAAAGAGAAGTAGACGAAGACGATGGGGAGGAGAAGAGGTGAGGGGGAGGAGGAGGAGAAGGAGGCGGAGGAGGAGAAGAAGATGTATAAGAAAAGAAGAATGAAAAGGAGGACAAGAGGAGGATGAGGAGGAGAGGAGGAGGAGGAGAGGAGATAGAAGAAGAAGAAGAAGGCGATGGAGGAGAAGCGGGTAGAGGAGGCGGATGAGGAGAAGGAGAAGAGAAAATGAGGAGAAGGAAGAAGAAGAAGAAGAAGAAGAAGAAGAAGAAAAATAGGAAAAGAAGAAGAAGAAGAAGAGAAGAAGAAGAAAAAGAGTAGAGAGGAGAGAGGAGAAGGAAGAAGAAGAATGAAGAAGAAGAATCAGAAGAAGAAAAGAAGAAGAAGAAGAAGAAGAGGAGGAGAGGAAGAGGAGAGGAAAAGAAGAAGAAGACGATGGGAGGAGGAGGTCAAGAGGAGGGAGGCGAAGGAGGAGGATTAGAAGATGAAGAAGAAGAAGAAGAAAAAGAGGAGGAGAGGAGAGAAGGAAGAAGAAGATGAAGAAGAAGAAGAAGAAGAAGAAGAAGGAAAAGAAGAAGAAGCAGAAGAAGAGGAGGAAGAGGAAGAGGAAGAGGAGAGGAAGAAGCAGAGAGGAAAAAGAAGAAGAAAATGAAGAAGAAGAAGAAGAGTAAGAAGAAGAAGAAGACGATGGAGAAGGAGGTGAAAGAAGGAGGTTACAAAAAAAGAAGAAAATAAGAAGACGAAGAAGAAGAAGAAGGAGGCAATGGAGAAAAGCGGTGAGGGAGGCGGATGGAGAGAAGGAGGAAGAGAAGAAGGAGAAGAAGAAGAAGAAAGAAGAAGAAAAGACGAAAATAAGAAGAGGGGAGGAGGAGAGAAAAAAATAAGACGAAGAAGAAGAAGAAGAAGAAGAAGTAGAAGAAGACGAATGGGGAGGAGAAGAGGTGGAGGAGGAGGAGGAGAAGAAGAAAAGAAGAAGAAAGAAATAGAAGAAGAAGAACGACGGCGGAGGAGGAGGAGGAGGAGAGGGGAGGAGGAGGAGGAGAAGATAAAACGAAGAAAGAAAGAAGAAAGAGCAGGAGACGAAGAGGAGGCGGAGGAGGAGGGGGAGGAGAAGAAAATGAAGAACAAGAAATAAGAGACGAAGAAGTAGTAAAAGACGAATGGGGGGCGGGGGGGGGAGGAGGAGGGGAAGAGGAGAGGAAGAGGAGGAGAAGAAGAACAAGAGAAGAAGAAGAAGAGGAAGAAGAAAGATGGAGGAGAAGCGTGGAGGGGGGAGGGGATGGAGGAAAGGAGGAAGAGATGAAGAAAGAAAGAAGAAGAAGAAGAAGAAGAAGAAAAGAAGAAAAAAAAGAAAAGAAGAAGAGGAGGAGGAGGAGGGGGAGGAGGATGAGGAAAAGTGGAGAAGAAGAAGAAGAAGAGAGAAGAAGAAGAAAAAGAAGAACAAGAAGAAGAAAAGACGATGCGAGAATCAGGTGGAGGAGGCGGATGAGGAGAAGGAGGAAGAGAAGAAGAAGAAGAAAAGAATGAGAGGAGGAGCAGAGGAGGAGGGGGAAGAGAGAAGAAGAAGAAGAAGAAGAAGAAGAAGAAAAGTAGAAGAAGACGACGGCGGAGGAGGAGGAGGGAGGAGGAGGAGAGGAGAAAGAGAAAAAGTAGAAGAAAAGAAGAAAGAGCAGGAGGACGAAGAGGAGGCGTAGAGAGGGGGAGAGGAAGAGGAGAAGAAGAAGAAGAAGAAGAAGAAGAAGTAGACCGATGGAGGAGAAGCCGGTGGAGGAGCTGGATGAGGAGAAGAGGAAGAGAAAAGAAGAAAAAGAAGAAGAAAAAAAAAGAAAAAGAAGAGGAGGAGAGGGAGGAGGAGGAGGTAAAAGAAGAAGAAGAAGAAGAAGAAGAGAAGAGGAAGAGGAGGAAAAAGAAGAGAAGAGAAGAAGAAGAAGAAGACGAGGAGAAAGGAGTGAAAGAGGAGGGTTACAAGAAAAGGAGAAGAAAAGAAGAAGAAGAAGAAGGAGGCAATGGGAGGGAAAAGGCGGGTGGAGAGGCGCCGATGAGAAGGAGGAAGAGAAGAAGGAGAAGAAGAAGAAGAAGACGAAAAAGAAGAAGAGGGGGAGGAGGAGGAGGAAAAAGAATAGAATAAGAAGATGAAGAAGAAAAATAAGTAAGAAGAAGAAGAAAATAGAAAGAAGAAGAAGAAAAATAGAAGAGTCGAAGATAGGGAAAGGAGTGGGGAGAGGGGGAGAAGGAGAAAAAAGAAGAAAAGAAGAAGAAGAATGAAAAGGAGGACCAAGAGGAAGGAGGAGCATAGGAGGAGGAGGAGAGGAGAGGAGGAGGAGAAGAAGAAGCAGAAGAATAAGGAGGCGATGAGGAGAAGGGGGGGGGGGGGGGGGGGGGGTTTTTGGATAGCGATTTGGTGATGGAAGAGGAGATGAAGAAGAGGAGAAGGAGGAGGAGATGTAGTTGAAGTTTTTTTTTTGGTTGGGTAGAAAGAAAATGTATGGAGGAGGATTGAGGAGAAGGGAGAGGAGGAATAAGAAGAAGAAGAAGAAGAAGAAGAAGAAGAGGAAGAAGGAAGAGAGGAGGAGGAGGAAAAAGAAGAAAAAGGTAAGAAGAATAGAAGAAGATGGAAAGGAGGTGAAAGAGGCGGGTTACAAGAAAAAGAGAAGAAGAAGAAGAAGAAGAAGAAAAGAGAGAGCAGAGGAGCAGGACAAGAGGAGGCGGAAGAGAAGAAAAAAAGAAGAGAAGGTAGAAAAGAAGTAGAAGATGACATGGGGGAGGGAGAAGGAGGTGGAGGAGGAGGAGGAAAGAGGGCGGAGGAGGAGAAGATGTAAGAGAAGAAGAAGGAAGAAGATGAAAAGGAGGACCAAGAGGAGGAGAGGAGGAGGAGGAGAGGAGGAGGAGGAGAAGAAGAAGAAAGAAGGCGATGGAGGAGAAGCGGTTAGAGGAGGCGAATGAGGAGAAGGAGGAAGAGAAGAATGAGGAGAATACAGAAGAAGAAGAAGAAGAAGGAAGAAGAAAAGAAGAAGAAGAATAGGAAGAAGAAGAAGAAGAAAAAGAGGAGGTGGAGGAAGGAGGACGAGAGGAGGAGGAGGAGAAGAGAAGGAGAAGAAGAAGAAGAAGAAGAAGAAGAAGAAGAAGAATAAGAAGACGATTGAGGAGGAGTTCAAGAGGGAGAGGCGAAGGAGGAGGATTAGAAGAAAAGAGAAGAGATGAAGACAGAAGAAGAAGAAGAAGAAGAAGACGATGGAGGAGGAGGTGAAAGAGCAGGGTTAGAAGAAGAAGAACGAAGAAGAAGAAGAAGAATGAGGAGAGGAGCAGAGGAGGAGGGGGAAGAGGAGGCGGAAGAGAAAGAAGAAGAAGAAGAGAAGAAGAAGAAATAGTAAGAAGACGTAGCGGGGAGGGGGAGGGAGGAGGAGGAGGATGGGGAGGAGGAGGAGGAGAAAGAGAAATCGAAGAAGAAAAAGAAAGAGACAGAGGACGTAAGAGGAGGCGGAGGAGGAGGGGAGGAGAAAAAATGAAGAACAAGAAAGAGAAGAAGAATAGTAGAAGAAGACATGGGGGGGGGGAGAGGAGGTGGTGGAGGGAGGAGGAAGTGGGGTGGGAGGAGAGAGAAGAAGACGAGAAGAAAGAAGACGAGGGTTTTGGATGGGGTTGGGGATGAGAAAGGAGGAAGAAAGAAGAAGAAGAAGAGATGAAAGAAGAAGAAAAAAAGTAGAAAAAAAAGAAGAAGAGGAGGAGGAGGAGGAGGAGGTGAGGGAAGTTGAGAAGAAGAAGAAGATGATGAAGAAGATTAAGAAAAGAAGAAGATGAGGTTGAAGAAGAGAAGATAAGAGAGGGAGGAGAAAGCAGCGGATGAGGCGAATGAAGAGAGGAAGAGGAGGAAAAGAGAAAAGAGAAGAAGAAGAAGAAGAAAAGAAGAAGAAGAAAAAGAAAAAGAGAAAGGAGGTGGAGGAGGAAGAGGAAGAAGATAGAAGAAGAAGAAGAAGAATAGGAGGAGAGGAGGAGAGGAGGAAAAGGAGGAGGAGGAGAAGAAGAAGAAGAAGATGAAGAAGAAGCCTATAGAGGAGGAGGGAAATGAGGAGGAGGAAAAAAAAAAGATGGAGAGTAGGAGGAGGAGGTGGAGGAGAGAGAAGAAGAAGAAGATGAAGAAGAAGAAGAAGAAGAAGAAGAAGAAGAAGAATAGGAGGAGGAGGAGGGAGGGTGGTGAAAAGGAGGAAGGTGAGCAGAGGTGGGGAGTGGAGGAAAGAGGAAGAAAGAAGAAGAAGAAGAAGAAGAAGAAAAGAGTTAAGAAGGAGAAGAAGAGGAGGGGAGGAGGAGGAGAGGAGGAGGAAGAAGAAGAAGAAAAGAACGATGAGAAGGAGGTCAAAGAGGATGTTAAAGAAAAGAAGAAGAATGAAGCTGAGGAGGCAGGTGGGGCAGGAGAAGAGGAGGAGATAGAAAAAGAAGAAGAAAAGGAGAAGAAGAAGAAGTAGAAGATGACGATGGGGGAGGAGAAGGAGGTGGGGTGGTTGGGGGGAGGAGAAGGGGAGAGGAAGTAGAAAGAGAAGAAGAAGAAGAGAAAGAACAAGAAAAAGAAAAAGAAGTAGAAAAGTAGAAGAAGAAGAAGACGATGAGGGAGACGCAGGTGAGAGCGGATGAGAGAAGGAGGAAGAGAAAAAGGAGAAGTAGAAGAAAAGAAGATGAAGAAGAAGAAGAAAAAGAAGAAAAGAAGAAGAAGAAAAAAAAAGAAAAATAAGAAGAGGAGGAGGAGGAGGAGGAGGAGGAGGAAGAAGAGGAAGAAGAAAAGAAGAAGGAAGAAGAAGAAAAGGAAGAAGAAGAGAAGTCGATGGAGATGTGGGAATGAGAAGGGGGAAAGAAAAAAGAAAAGAAGAAGAAGAAGAAGACGAAGAAGAAGAAAAGAAAAGAACGAAGAAAAGAAGAAGAAGACGACGAAGAAGAAGAAGAAGAAGACATGAAGAGGAGGAGCAGGAGGACAGGAGGAGGAGGGAAAAGAGGATCGAAGAGAAGAAGAAAAAGAAGAAGAAGTAAAGAAAGATAATAAAGAAGACGATGGGGGAGGAGAAGGAGATGGAGGAGGAGAGGAGGAGAAGGAGGAGGAGGAGGGGAGGAGGAGGAGGAAGAAAGAAGAAAACGAAGAACAAAAGAAGAAAGAGACCAGAGGACGAAGAGGAGGACGAGGAGGAGGGGAAAGGAGGAAGAAAATGAAGAACAAGATAGAAGAAGAAGAATAGAAGAAGACATAGGGGGGGAGGAGAGGTGGAGGAGGAGGAGGAAGAGGAGGAGAAGGAGAAGAAGAACAAGAAGACAAGAAGAAGAAGAAGAAGAAGAAGACGATGGAGGAGAAGCAGTGGAGGAGGAGATGAGGAGAAGAAGGAAGAGAGAAGGAAGAAGAAGAAGAAGAAAAGAAGAAAAAAAACAGAAAAGAAGAAGAGGAGGAGGAGGAGGGAGGAGGATGAGGAAGTGGAGAAGAAGAAAAGATGAAGAAGAAGAGAAGAAGAAGAAGAAGACGATGGAGGGTGAATCAGGTGGGAGGAGGCGGATGAGGTGAAGGACGAAAGAAGAATAAAAGAAGAAGCAGAAGAAGAAGAAGAAGAAGAAAAGAATGAGGAGGAGGAGCAGGAGGAGGAGGGGGAAGAGAAAAGAAGAAGAAGAAGAAGAGAAGAAGAAGAAATAGTAGAGAAGACGACGGCGTGAGGAGGAGGAGGAGGAGGATGAAGGAGGAGAAAGAGAAAAAGAAGAAAGAGAAAGAAGAAAAAGAGCAGGAGGACGAAGAGAGGCGGAGGAGGAGGGGGAGGAGGAAGAGGAGAAGAAGAAGAAGAAGAAGAAGAAGAAGAAGAAGAAGACGATGGAGGAGAAGCGGTGAGAGGTGGAAGAGAATGAGGAAGAGAAAAGAAGAGAAGAAGAAGAAAAAAAGGAAAAAGAGGAGGAGGAGGAGGAGAGGTAAAAGAAGAAGAGGAAGAGGAGGAAGAGGAGGAGGAGGAAAAAGAAAGGAAAAGAAGAAGAAGACGAGGAGAAGGAGGTGAAAGAGGAGGGTTACAAGAAAAAGAGAAGGAAGAAGAAGAAGAAGAAGAAGAGATGAAGAAGAAAGGGTGGCAATGGGAGGAAAGCGGTGGAGAGGCGGATGAGGAGAAGGAGCAGAGAAGAAGGAGAAGAAGAAGAAGAAGAAGAAAAGAAGAAGACGAAAAAGAGAAGAGGGGGAGGAGGAGGAGGAAAAAGAGAAGAATAAGAAGAAGAAGAAGAAGAAAAGAAAAATAGGAAGAAGAAGAAGAAGTAGAAGACGATGGGGAGGAAAGGGAGGTGGAGGAGATTGGGGGAAAGTGTAAAGTTGAAAGAATGAAAAGGAGGAGGAGAGGAGGAGAGGAGGAGGAGGAGAAGAAGAAGAATAAAGGAGGGATGGAGGAGAAGCGGGTGGATAGCGGATGAGGAGAAGGAGGAGGAGAAGAAGGAGGAGAAGAAGAAGGAGGAGAAGAAAGGAGGAGAAAGAAGAAAGAAGAAGAGGAAGAAAAAAAAAGAACAAGAGGAGGAGACAGGAGGAGAGGAAAAAGAAGAAAGACGAAGAAGAAGAAGATAAGAGAAGAGTCGGAGGAGGGAGGAAAAAGAAGAAGAAAGAGGAAGAAGAAAAGAAGACGATGGAGAAGGAGGGTGAAAAGAGGCGGTTACAAGAAAAAGAAAGAAGAAGAAGAAGGAAAAGAAGAAGAATGAAGGAGGAGGAGCAGACGAGGAAGGGAGAAGAGGAGCGGAAGAGAATAAGTAAAAGAAGAAGTAGAAAGAGAAGTAGAAGAAGACGATGGGGAGGAGAAGGAGGTGGAGAGAAGGAGGAGAAAAGGAGGCGGTAGGAGGAGGAGGAGGAGAAGAAAGAAGAAGAAGAAGAAGAAGTAAGAAGAAGATGAAGAAGAAGAAAATGAAAAGGAGGACCAAGAGGAGGAGAGGAGGAGGAGAGGAGGAGGAGGAGGAGGAGGAGAGAAGAAGAAGATGAAGAAGGCGATGGAGGAGAAGCGGGTAAGGAGGCGGATGAGAAAAGGAGAAGAGAAGAATGAAAGGAGAAAAGAAGAAGAAGAAGAAGAAGAAAAATAAGGAAGAAGAAGAAGAAGAAAAGAAGAAGAAGAAGAAAAAAAGAGGAGAGGATGGAGGAGAGAGAAGGAAGAAAAGAAGAAGAAGAGAAGAAGAAGAAGAAGAAGAAGAAAGAGGAGGAGGAGGAGGAAGAGGATATGAGGAAGAAGAAGAAGAAGAAGAAGAAGAAGAAGAAGACATGAGGAGGAGGTGAAAAAGGAAGGGTTAGAAGAAGAAGAAGAAGATGAAAAAGAGGAGGAAGGAGGAGGAGGAGAGGAGGAGAAGGAGAAGAAGAAGAAGAAGAAGAAGAAGAAGAAGAAGAGAGGAGGAGGAGGAGGAGAGGAGGAGGAGAAAGAGAAAAAGAAAGAAGAGAAAGCAGAAAGAGCAGAGGACGAAGAGGAGGCGGAGGAGGAGGGGGAGGAGAGAAGGAGAAGAGGGGGAGAAGAAGAAGAAGAAGAAGAAGAAAAGACGTGGAGGAGAAGCAAGGTGGGAGGAGGTGGAATGAGGAGAAGGGGGAGAAGAGGGATGAAAAAGAAGAAGAAGAAGAAGAAAGAAAAAAAAAAGAAAAAGAAGAAGAGGAGAGGGAGGAGGAGGAGTAAAAGAAGAAGAAGAAGAGAGAAGAAGAAGTTGAAGAGGAAGGAGGAGGAGAAAAAGAAGAAGAAGAGGAAGAAGAAGAAGAAGACTATGGAGAAGGAGGTGAAAGAGGCGGGTTACAAGAAAAAGAAGAAAAGAAGAAGAAGAAGAAAGGGGGAGGAGGAGCAGAGAGCAGGGACAGAGGAGGCGAAGGAAAAAGAAAGTAAAAAAGAAGAAAAGTAGAGAAGAAGTAGAAGAAGGACGATGGGGGAGGAGAAGGATGTGGAGGAGATGGAGGGAGAAGGAGGCGAGAGAGGAGAAGAAGAAGAAGAGAGAAGAAAAGAAGAATAAAAGAAGAAGAAGAATGAAAAGGAGGACCAAGAGGAGGAGAGGAGGAGGAGGAGGATGGGAGAGGAGGAGGAGAAAAAAGAAGAAGAAAAGCGATGGAGAAACGTGTAGAGGAGGCGGATGAGGAGAAGGAGAAGAGAAGAATGAGAGAAGAAGATTAAGAAGAAGAAGAAAGAAGAATAGGAAGAAGAAGAAAAAGAGGAGGAGGAGGAGGAGGACGAGGAGGAGGAGGAGGAGAAGGAGAATGGAGAAGAAGAAGAAGAAGAATGAAGAAGAAGAAGACGATGGAGGAGGAGGTCAAAGAGGAAGGAGGCGAAGGAGAGGATTAGAAGAAAAGATGAAGAAGAAGAAGAAGAAGAAGAAGAAGAAGAAGGAAGACTGATGGAGAGGAGGTTGAAAGAGCAGGGTAGAAGAAGGAAGAAGAAGAAGAAGAAGAAGAATGAGGAGGAGAGCAGGAGTGAGCGGGGAAGAGAGAGCGGAGAGAAGAAGAAGAAAAGAAAAAAGAAAGAAAAAGTTAGAAGAAAAAGATGGGGCTGGGCCGGGCCCCCGGAGTCGAGATGAGGAGGAGGAGGAGGGGAGAGAGGAGAGGAGGAGAAAAGAGAAAAACGGAAGAAGAAAAGAAGAAGAACAGGAGACGAAGAGGAGGCGGAGAGGAAGGGGGGGGGGGAGGGAAGGGATAATGAGAACAGAAATAGAAGAAGATGAAGTAAGAAGAAGACGATGGGGGGGGGTGAGGAGAGTGGAGGAGGAAGGAGGAAAGGAGGAGGAAGGAGAAGAAGAAGAAACGAAGAAGACGATGGAGGAGAAGCAGGTGGAGGAGGTGTGGGGGGTTTTTTGGAGAAGAAGAAGAAGAAGAAGAAGAAAAAGAAGAAGAAAAAAAAGAAAAAGAAAAGAAGGAGGAGGAGGAGGGGAGGAGATGAGGAAGTTGAGAAGAAGAAGAAGATAACAAGAAGAAGAAGAAAAGAAAAGAAGAGGAGAAGAAGAAGAAGAAAGACGATAGGAGAAAAGCAGGCGGAGGAGGCAATGAAGAGTAGAAGAGGAGGAAGAAAGAGAAGAAGAAGAAGAAGAAAAGAAAATAGAAGAAGAAGAAAAAGAAAAAGAGGAGAAGGAGAGAGGAGGAAGAGTGAAGAAAAGAAGAAGAAGAAGAAGAAGAAGACAGAATAGGAGGAGAGGAGAAGAGGAGGAGGAGGAAACGGAGGAGGAGGAGAGAAAAGAAGAAGATAAAAGATGATTCCCTATAGAGAGGAGTGAAGAGGAGAGGATAAAAATTTTTGTTTGGGAGGTGGGAGGTGAGGAGGAGGAGAAGAAGAAGAAGATGTTGGATAGTATGATGAAGATGTAAAGGTAGAAAATAGGTGGAGGTGTAGTGAGGAATAGGAGGAGGAGAGAAGGAGAGGAGGAGGAGGAAGAAGAGGAAGAAGAAGAAGAAGAAGAAGAAGAGTAAGACGGAGAAGATGAAGGAGGGGGAGGAGGGGGAGAGGAGGAGGACGAAAAGAAATGGAAATGACAGATGGAGAAGGAGGAAAAGGAGGTTAGAAGAAGAAGAAGAAGATTGAAGCTTGAGGAGCAGGAGGGCAGGGAGAAGAGGAGAGGAAGAGAAAAAGAAGAAGAAGAAGTAGAAGAAGAAGAAGTAGAAGAAGACATGGGAAGGAGAAGGAGGTGGAGGAGGAGAGAGAAGGGAGGAGGAGGAGAGAGAAAGAGAAGAAAGCAGAAGAGAAAGAAGAAGAAAAAGAAAAAGAAGTAGAAGAAGTAGAAGAAGAAGAAACGATGGAGAGACCGCAGGTGGATGAGCGGATGGGAGAGTAGGAAGAGAAAAGAAGGAGAAGAAGGAAATGAAGAAGAAGAAAAAAAAGGAAGAAGAAGAAGAAATTAAAGAAAAATCAGATAGGAGGAGGGAGAGGGAGGAGGAGGAGGAGAATGGAAGAAGAAGAAAGAAAGAAGTTAAGAAGAAGAAGAAGGAAGAAGAAAAGAAGACGATGGAGCAGAGGTGAAAGAGGAGGGTTAGAAGAAGAAGAAGAAGTTAGAAGAAGAAGAAAAGAAGAAGACGAAGAAGAAGAAGAAGAAAAAGACGAGAAGAAGAAGAAAGAAGACGAAGAAGAAGACAAGAAGAAGAAGAAGAAAATGAAGAGGAGAGCAGGAGGAGCAGAGGAGGAGGGAAAAGAGGAGGCCGGAAGAGAAGAAGAAAAAGAAGAAGAAGAAGTAGAAGAAGAAATCGAAGAAGACGATGGGGGAGGAGAAGGATTGGAGGATGAGGAGGAGGAGGAGAAGAAAGGAGGAGGAGGATGGGGAGGAGGAGTGAGGAGAAAAGAAAACGAAGAAGAGAAAGAAGAAAGAGCAGGAGGACGAAGAGAGGCCGGAGGAGGAGGGGGAGGAGGAAGAAATGAAGAACAAGAAATAGAAGAAGAAGAAGTAGAAGAAGACGATAGGGGGGAGAGGAGTGGGAGGAGAGAGGAAGAGGAGAGAAGGAGAAGAAGAACAAGAAGACGAAGCGGAAAAAAAGAAGAAAAGGGAAGAAGAAGAAGAAGACGATGGAGAGAAGCAGTGGGAGGAGGTGGATGAAGGGAGAAGGAGAAATAGAGAAGAAGATAGAAAGAAGAAGAAGAAAAGAAGAAGAAAAAAAAGAAAAAAGAAGAAGAGAGGAGGAGGAAGGGGGAGGAGGAATGAGGAAGTGGAGAAGAAGAAGAAGATGAAATGAAAGAAGATGAAGAAGAAGAAGACGATGGAGTGAAATCAGGAGGTGGAGCGATGAGGAGAAGGACGAAGAGAAGAAGAAGAAGAAAGAAGAAGGGCAAAGAAGAATGCAATGAATGAAGAAGAATGAGGAGGAGGACAGGAGGAGGAGAGGAAGAGGAAGGAAGAAGAAGAAGAAAAGAAGAAGAAATGTAATAAGAAACACCGCGGAGGAGATGAGGAGGAGGAGGGAGGAGGAAAAGAGAAAAAGAAGAAGAGAAAGAAGAAATCGCTAGGAGGACGAAGAGGAGGCGGAGGAGGAGGGGGAGGAGGAAGAGAGATGAAGAAGAAAAGAAGAAGAAGACATGGGGGAGAAACGCAGTGGAGGAGGTGATGAGGAGAAGAGAAGAGAGATGGAAAGAAGAAGAAGACGAAGAAGAAAAAAAGAAAAAGAGGAGGAGGAGGAGGAGGAGGAGGTAAAAAGAAGAAGAAAAGAAGAAAGAGGAGGAAGAGGAGGAGGAGGAAAAAGAAGAGAAGAAAGAATGAAGAAGACGATGGGAGAAGGAGGTGAAGAGGAGGGTTACAGAAAAAGGAGAAGAAGAAGAAGAAGAAGAAAGAAGTAAGAAGGAGGCAATGGAGTGAAAAGCGGTGGAGGAGGCGGATGAGGAAAAGGAGGAAGAAGAATAAGGAGAAGAAGAAGAAGAAGAAGAAGAAGAAGAAGAAGACGAAAAAGAAGAAGAGGGGAGGAGGAGGATGAAAAAGAAGAAGACGAAGAGAAGGAAGAAGAAAAAAATAGAAGAAGAAGAGAAGTAAGGAAGAAGACGACGGTGAGGAGAAGGAGGTGGAGGAGTGAGAAGGAGAAGAGAGAAGAAGAAAAGAAGAATGAAAAGGAGGAGGGAGGAGAGGATGAGGAGGAGAAGGGGAGGAGGAGGAGGAGAAGAAGAAGAAGAAGAATAAGGAGGCGATGGAGGAGAAGCGGGTGGATGAGGCGGATGAGGAGAAGGAGAGAGAAGGAGAAGAAGAAGGAGGCGAAGAAGGTCGAGAAGAAGAAGAAAAGAAGAAGAGTGAAGAAGAAAAATAACAAGATGAGGAGGACAAGGAGGAGGAAGGAAAAAGAAAAGAAAATGAAGAAGAAGAAGAAGAGGTAGAGTTCGGAGAGAGGAAAAAGAAAAGAAGAGGAAGAAGATGAAGAAGACGATGGAGAAGGAGGTGAAAGAGGCTGGTTACAAGAAAAAGAAGAAGAAGAAGAAGACGAAAGAAATGAGGAGGAGGAGCAGACGAGCAGGGAGAAAGGAGGCGAAGAGAAGAAGAAAAATAGAAGGAGAAGTAGAAAGAGAAGTAGAAGAATACATGGGGGAGGAGAAGGAGTGAGGAGGAGGAGGAGTAGGAGGTGGAGGAGGAGAAGAAAAGAAAGAAGAAGAAGAAGAAAGAAGAAAAGGAGACAAAAAAATATTATGGGGAAAAGGAGGGAGGAGGGAGGAGGAGGAGGAGGTGGAGAGGAGGAGGAAGGAGAAGTAGAAGAAGAAGAAGGGCGATGGAGAGAAGCGGGTTTAGGATGGCGGATGAGGAAAGGAGGAAGAGAAAATGAGAGAAGAAAAGAAGAAGAAAAATTAGGATAGAAGTGAAGTAGAGAGAAGAAAAAAGAGGAGGAGAGAGGAGGAGGTTGTGAGGGGGAGAGAAGAAAAGAATAAGGAAAAGTATGAAGAAGAATAGAAAGAAGAAGAAGAAGAAGAAGAAGAGAGAAGAAGAAAAGAGGAGGAGGAAAAAGAGGAGGAGGAGAATGAAGAAGAAGAGATGGAGGAGGAGGTCAAAGAGGAAGGAGGCGAAGGAGGAGGATTAGAAGAAAGAAGATGAAAAGAAGAAGAAAAAAAGAGGATGAGGAGAAGAAAGAAGAAGATGAAGAAGAAAAGAAGCAGAAGAAGAGGAGAAGAGGGGGGAATAATAGAGGAAGGAGGAAGAGGAGGAGAGAAAAAAAGAGAAGAAAGAAGAAGAGGAAGAAGAAGAAGAAGAAGGAAGAAGAAGACGATGGGAGAAGGAGGTGAAAGAGGAGGGTTACAAGAAAAAGGAGAAGAAGAAGAATGAAGAAGAAGGAGCAATGGGAGGAAAAGCTGTGAGGAGGCGGATGAGGAGAAGGAGGAAGAGAAGAAGGAGAAAAGAAGAAGAAGAAGAAGAAAGAAGAAGAGGTAGAAAAAGAAGTTGGTGGGGGGGGGGTGGTGGAGGAGAAAAAGAAGAAGAGAAGAAGAAGTTGTAGAAATAGTGGGAATAGGAAGATGAGGTAGAAGAGAATATAGAAAGAGACGGGGAGGAGAAGGTGGTGGAGGAGGGAGGAGGAGAAGAAAAAAAAGAAGAAATAGAGAAGAAGACGGCGGAGAGGAGTGGGGAGGAGGAGGAGGGGAGGAGGAGGAGGAAAAGAAAAACGAAGATGAGAAAGAAAGAAAGGAGCAGGAGGAACGAAGAGGAGGCGGAGGAGAGGAAAGAAGAAGAAGAAGAAGAAGAAACGATGGGGGAGGAGAATCATTGGAGGAGCGGATGAGGAGAAAGAGGAAAAGAAAGAAGAAGAAGAAGAAGAATGAGAGAGGAGCAGGAGGAGGGGGAAGAGAAGAAGAAGAAGAAGAAGAAGAAAAGAAGAAGAAATAGTAGCAGAAGACGACGGCGGAGGAGGAGGAGGAGGAGGAGGAGATGAGGAGAAAAAGAAAAGAAGAAAAGAACGAAGAAAGAGCAGGAGACGAAGAGGAGGCGGAGGAGGAGGGAGAGGAGGAATAGGAAAGAGAAAGAAGAAGAAGAAGAAGAAGAAGAAGAAACGATGGAGGGAAGCAGGTGGAGGAGGAGGATGATGAGAAGAAGAAGATGAAGATTCAGAAAAGAAGAAGAATGAAAGAAGTAAAAATAAAAGAAAAAAGAAGAAGAGGAGGAGGATGAGGAGGAAGGTAAAAGAAGAAGAGAAGAAGAAGAAAGAGAGAAGAGGAGAGGAGGAGGAAAAAGAAGAAGAGAAGAAGAATAAGAAGACGATGGAGACGGAGGTTGAAAGAGGAGGTTCAAGAAAAAGAAAGAAGAAGAAGAAGAAGAAGAAGAAGAAGGAGGCAATGGAGGAAAAGCGTGGAGAGCGGATGAGGAGAAAGGAGGAAGAAAGGAGAAGGAAGAAAAGAAGAAGAAGAAGAAAAGAAGACGAAAAATAGGAAGAAGAAGAAGTAGAAGAAGAAGTAGAAGAAGACGATGGGGGAGGAGAAGAGTAGGGAGGAGAGAGAAGGAGAAGAAGAAGGAAGAAGAAGAATAAAAGGAGAACTCAAGAGGAGGAGGAGGAGGAGGAGGAGGAGGAGGAGTAAAAAGGAAAAAAAAAGGAGGAGAGGAGGAGAAGAAGAAGAAGAAGAACAACAAGAAGAAGAAGAAGAAAGAAGAAGAGGAGAGGTGGTATGAAAGTGGGAGGGGAGGGAGGAGAGAGAAGAAGAAGGAGGGAGATATGGTTGGAGAGATGAAGGAGGAGAGGAAGAAGAAGAAGAAGAAGAGGAAGATAAAAAAAAGAATAAAAAGAAAGAGGAGGAGGGGTGGAGGTGAAGAGGAGGAAGAAAAGAAGAAGAGAAGTTGAAAAGAAGAAATGAAGTAAGGGGGGAGGAAATAGAAGGCAAGAAGTGGAAGAAGATTTTTTATGTGAAGGGTGGGGTGGTTAAGAGAGTTAATGAAAAAGAAGAAATTGTGGTGTGGAGGAGGAGGAGAAGAGAAGAGGAGGAGGAAGAGAAGAAGAAGTAAAGAAGACGATGGGGGAGGAGAAGGAGGTGAGGAGGCGAGAGGAGGAAAGAAGAAGAGAAGAAGAAGAAGAAGGATGAAGAAGAAGTAGATAAAAGGAGGACCATGAGGTGGGAGGAGGAGAGGAGGAGGAGAAGAAGAAGAAGAAAATAGGCGAGGAGGAGAAGCGGGTAGAGGAGGCGGATGAGGAGTAGGAGGAAGAGAAGAATGATGAGGAGAAAATGAAAATAAGAAAAAGAAAAAAAAAGAAGAAGAAGAAAGAAAAAGAGAGG
Source organism: Conus ventricosus (assembly GCA_018398815.1). Lineage (NCBI taxonomy): Eukaryota > Metazoa > Mollusca > Gastropoda > Neogastropoda > Conidae > Conus > Conus ventricosus. The sequence goes on along the minus strand of JAFLJL010013652.1, from coordinate 5,646 downwards.
AGGAGGAGAAGGAGGAAGAAGAAGGAGGAAGAAGAAAAGAAGAGATGAAGAAGAGACGCTGGAGGAGGAGTCAAGATGGGAAGGTGGGGATTGGGAGGAGGATTAGAAAGGAAGAAGAAGATGAAGAAGAAGAAGAAGAAGTTAAGAAGAAGGAAGAAGAAGAAATGGAGTTGAGGGGTATAGAGAAGGTTAGAATATAAGAAGAAAAGAAAAGTAGAATGAGGAGGAGGAGCAGGAGGAGGAGGGGAAAGGAGGCGGAAGAGAAAGAAGAAGATGAAGCAGAAGAAGAAGAAATAGTATGAAAAACGAACAGGCGGAGGAGGAGGAGGAGGAGGTGGAGGAGGAGGAGAGGATGAGGAGGAGGAGGAGGAGGAGAGGAGGATGAGGAGGGGGAGGAAGGAGGAGAAAGAAAATCGAAGAAGAGAAAGATGAAAGAGCAGGAGGACGAAGAGGAGGCGGAGGAGGAGGGGAGGAGGAAGAAAATGAAGAACAAGAAATAGAAGAAGAAGTAGAAAAGAACGATGGGGGGGGGGCTGGAGGAGGAGGAGAAGTGAGAGAGAGAAGAAGAAGAAGAAGAAGAAGAAGAAGAAGAAGACGATAGGAGGAGAAGCAGTGGGAGGAGTGGATGAGGAGAAGGAGGAAGAGAAGAAGAAGAAGAAGAAGAAAGAAGAAGAAGAAGAAGAAGAAGAAAAAAAAGAAAAAGAAGAGGAGGAGGAGAGAGGGGGAGGAGGATGAAGATATGATGAAGAAGGAAGAAGAAGAAGAAGAGGAAGAAGAAAGAAGAAAAGAAGAAAAGGAAGAAGAAGAAGAAGAAGACGAGAGGGTTATAGGATGGACGGGTGAGGGCAATGAAGAGGAGGAAGAAGAGAAGAAGAAGAAGAAAAGAAGATGAAGAAGAAAAAGAAAAGAGGAGAAAAGGAAGAGAGGAGGAAGAAGAAGAAGAAGAAGAAAAGAATAAGAAGAAAAGAAGAATAAGAAGAATAGGAGGAGAGGAGGAGGAGGAGGAGGAGGAGGAGGAGAAAAAGGAGGAGGAGGAGGAGGAGGAAAAAGAAGAAGAAAAGTAGAAGAACCTATAGAGGAGGAGGTGAAAGAGGAGAGGAAAAAAAATATGGAGGAGGTGGAGGGAGAGAAGTAGGATGTAAAGAAGAAGAATAGAGGAAAGTGGGGTGGGAGGTGGGGTGGGGGGGAGGAGGATGACAGGAGGAGGAGGAGAGGAGGAGAGAGGAGTAGAAGTAGAAAAGAAGTTGAAGAAGTTGTAGAAGATAGAGGTAGAAGGAGAAGAAGAGAGGGGGAGGAGGAGTAGGAGGAGAGAAGAAGATGTAGAAATTAGTAGAAGATGGAGAAGAGGTGAAAGAGGAGGTATGAAAAGAAGAAGAAGAATGAAGATAGAGCAAGAGGCAGGGAGAAAGGAGGTGGGGGAAGAGTAAATGAAGAAGAAGTATAGAAGAAGAAGAAGTAGAAGAAGACATGGGGGAGGAGAAGGAGAGGAGAGAGAAGGAGAGGATGGAGAGAAAGAGAAAAAGAAGAAGAAAAGAATGAAGAAGAAAAGAAAAAGGAAGAAGAAAAGAAAGAAGTAGAAGAAGAAGTAAAGACATGAAGGAACGAAGTGGATGTGGCGGATGAGGAGGATGGATTTTTTTTGGGGTGTTGTAAAAAAAAGAAGATGAAGTGAAGAAGATAAAAGAAGATAGAAGTAGAAGAAAAAAAAGATTAATAAGATGAGGAGGAGGAGGAGGAGGAGGAGGAAAAGGAAGAAGAAGAAGAAAAGGAGAAGAAGAAGAAGGTAGAAGAGAAGAAGACGGGGAGAAGGAGTGAAAGTGGAGGTTTAGAAGAATAAGAAGAAGAAGAAGAAGAAAAGAAGAAGAAGACAAGAAGAAGAAGAAGAAGAAGACGAAGTAGAAGAAGAAGAAGAAGAAGAAGAAGAATGAGGAGGAGGAGCAGGAGGAGCAGAGGAGAAGGGAAAAGAGGAGGCGGAAGAGAAAAGAAAAAGAAGAAGAAGTAGTAGAAGAAGAAGTAGAAGAAGATGGGGGAGGAGAAGGAGGTGTGGAGAGGAGGAGAAGGAGGAGAAAGAGAAGAAGATGAAAAGAAGAAAGAAGAAGAAGAAAAAGAATAGAAGAGAAGAAAGAAGGAGAACCAAGAGGAGGAGGAGGAGGAGGTGAGCGAGCAGAAGAAGAAAGAAAAGATGGAAGAAGAAGTAGAAGAAGAAGTAGAAGAAGACAAATTGGGGAGAGGAGTGGATAAGGGAGGAGGAATTGAGAGGATAGAAGAAGGAAGAAGGAGAAGGAGGAAGAAGGTGGAGAAAAAGAAGACGAAAAAGAAAAAAAAGAAAATGAAGAAGACGATGGAGAGAGATCAGGTGGAGGAGGCGGAGAGGAGAAGAGAAGAGAAGAGAAGAAGGAGAAGAAGAAGAAGAAGAAGAAGAAGAAGAATGAGGAGAGAGCAGGAGGAGGAGGGGGAAGAGAGAGAAGATGAAGAAGAAGAAGAAGAAGAAGAAGCAAGAAGAATAAGTAGAAGAAGAAAAATAGTAGAAGAAGACGACGGCGGAGGATGGAGGAGGAGGAGAAAGAGAAAAAGAAAAGAGAAAGAAGAAAGAGCAGAGGACGAAGAGAGGCGGGAGGAGGAGGGGAGGAGGAAGAGAGGAGAAGAGATGAAGGAGGAAAAAAAAGAAGAAAATAGAAGAAGAGAAGAAAAAAAGAAGAAGACGAGGAGGAAAGCAGGTGGAAGAGTGGATGAGGAGAAGAGGAAGAGAAGAAGAAGAAGTAGAAGAAGAAGAAGTAGAAAAAAAAAAAAAGAAAGATGAGAGGAGGAGGAGGAGAGGAGGAGGAAATGGAAGAAGGAAAAGGAAGAAAGGAAGAAGAAGTAGAAAAGAGGAAGAGGAGGAGGAGAAAAGGTAAAGAAGAGGAGAAGAAGAAAAGAAGACGATGGAGAAGGAGTGAAAGAGAGGTTACAAGTAAAAAGGAGAAGAAGAAGAAGATAAGAAGAGTCATGGAGAAAAGCGGGGAGAGGCGGATGAGAGAAGGTGAATAAAAAAAAAGGGAGAAGAAGGAGAAGAAAAGAAGAAGAAGAAAAGATGACGACAAAAAGAAGAAGGGGGAGGAGGGAAAAGGGGGAGAGGGGGGGGGGGGGGGGGGGGGGGGGGGAGGAGAAGAAAGATAAGAAGAATGGTTGTTGTTGTTGTTGATTTTGAGAAGTAGATGTAGTAGTAGTTGATGAAGTAGAAGTATAGAGGGTGGTGGTTTGTTTGGTTGGGTTGGTTTGTTTTGTTGTTGTTGTGTTGTTGGATTTGGTTGGTGGTAATATGGTGGTGGGAGTGGTGGAGGTGGTGGAGGTGTTGGTGGAGGAGTATAGAAGTGTATTGTTTTTTGTTGATGATAAGTTATTGGATTGGTGGGTGATGAGGTGGATGTGGAGTGGAGATTTGGTATTTTGTAAGATTGTAGAAGATGTTGATAATGATGTTGAATATGGTGGTGGTATGTGAGGTGGGGGTATGAAGATGTTGTTTAGTTGTAGAAGGTTTTTGTGTTTGTTGTACGGAGGAGTGTTGGGTGTGGGTTGGGTTGTTTTTTTTTTTTTTTTTTGTTTTTGTTTGTGATTGTATTTGGTGATGTGGTTGGTTAGTTTTTTTTTTTGTTTTGATGTTTTTTTTTTTTTTATTTTTTTTTTTTATTTAGTTGTTGAAGTTGTGGTGTTTGATGGGTGGTGGGGTTGTGTTTTGTTGTGTTGTTTTGTGTTTTGTTGATTTTATTTTTTTTTTTTTTGTGGAGTGGTGGTTTTTGGTAGTTTATGTGTTGGAATTGTGTATAGTGTGGTGTTGGTGGTTTATGGATATTGTTGTTAAGGAAAAGGAGACCAAGAGGAGGAGGAGGAGGAGAGGAGGAGGAGGAGAAGAGAAGAAGAAGAAGAAAAAGAAGGCATGAGGTGATGAGGTGGAGGAGGCGGTTGTGAGAAGAGAGGAGAGAAATTTTTTTTTTTTGTCAAAAAGAAGAAGAGGGGAGAGGAGGAGGAATGAAGAAGAAGATGAAGAAGAAAAGAAGAAGTAGAAGAAGTATAGAAAGTAAGAAGTAGAAAAAAGAGAGATGTTGGTGGGGGTTTTTGGTTGTATTTTTTTTTTTTTTATGGGATGGGTGGGATTTGTGGGTTATAAAGTTTAGATTGTTGTTTTGGTTGTTTATTGAGGTGGAGGGGCCAGAGGAGGAAGAGAAGAGGAGGCGGAAAGAAGATGAAAAAGAAGAAGAAGAAGTAAAATGAAGTAAAAGAAGACGAGGGGGAAGAAGGATGGAGGAGAGGAGGAAAGAGGTGGAAGGTGGAGAAGAGAAGAAGAAGAAGAAAATGAAGAATGAAAAGGACTAGAGGAGAGGAGGAGAGGAGGAGGAGGAGGAGAAGAAGAAGAAGAAGAAGAAGGATGAGAAGAGACGATGGACGAGGAGTCAAAGAGGAGGAGGCGAAGGAGAGGATTAAAAGAAAAGAAGAAGAAGAAGAAGTAGAAGACGTGAGGAGAGGTGAACAAAGGAGTTAGAAGAAGAAGAAGAAGAAGAATGAGGAGAGGAGCAGAGGAGGAGGGGGAAGGAGGTGGGCGAAGAGAAGGAAGAAGAAAGAAGAAGAAGAAGAGAAGAATAGTAGAAGACGACGGCGGAGGAGGAGGAGGAGTGGAGGAAGAAAAGAGAAAAAGAAGAAGAGAAAGAGAAAGAGCAGAGACGAAGAGGAAGCGGAGGAGAGGGGGAGGAGAAGAAGAAGAAGAAGAAGAAAAGAAATGAGGAGAAGCAGTGGAGGAGGTGGTTGAGAGAAGAAGAAGAAGAAGAAGAAGAAGAAGAAGAAGAAGAAGAAGAAGAAGAAAGAAGAGAAAAAAAAAAGAAAAAGCAGAAGAGAGGAGGAGGAGAGGAGGAAGAGGAGAAGAAAAAAGAAGAAGAAGAAGAGGACGATGAGGAGGAGGGAAGGGAGGAATAAGCCGGTTGGGTAGGAGGTTAGAAAGAAAAGAAGAAGAAGAAGAAGAAGAAAAGGATGAAGTGGAGAGGGGTGGAGGGGAAGAGATAGGAAAGGTGGAAGAGAATAAAGAAGAAGAAGAAGAAAGGGAGAAGCAGGTAGGAGGATGAGGACAAGAGAAGAAGAAGACGGAGGAGAAGGAGATTTTTTTTTAAAAGAAGAAGGATGAGAGGGAAGAGGAGGAAGAAGAAGAAGAAGAAGAAGTAGAAGATAAGATGAAGACGATGGGGAAACAGGTGGAGGAGGATGAGGCCAAGGAGGAGGAAAGAAGAAGAAAGAAGAAGAGAGGAGGTGGAAGAGGAAGAGGAAGAGAAGAAAAAAAGGATAGAAGAAGAAGCGGAAGAAGAATAAAGGGATATGAAGAAGAGGAAGAAGAAGAAAAGAAGACGAAGATCGAAGGTGAGAAGAAGTTGTATGAGAGAGAAAGAAAAAAAACCTAAGCCTTGTGGGGAGTTCCCATTTGCCCTTCCACATTTGTGTTTGTCGCTTGTGTTTCCGGCGGAATCAATACCGTAAGAAGTATACATTTTAGTTATGTGCTTGTTCATTGTTTTCTCTTGAATCAAATGTTATCTCTTGTTTTTTAACACCTTGCTCATTTTGCAAAGAAAAAGTAATAAAAAATGGACGTCATCAAGGACGTCAGAGTGACCACCGATGGTC
>JAFLJL010013651.1:7500-23453 GCA_018398815.1 Conus ventricosus | reverse complement strand
CCTCCCCCTCTAACCATACACTACCCCTTTACTATCTCCTCCCTCCAACCATACACTACCCCCTCTACTTACCTCCTCCCTCTAACCATACACTACCCTTTACTATCTCCTCCCTCCAACCATACACTACCCCCTCTACTTACCTCCCTCCTCCAACCATACACTACCCCCTCTACTTACCTCCTCCTCCAACCATACACTACCACCTCTACTACCTCCTCCCTCCAACCATACACTACCCCCTCTGCTACCTCCTCTCCAACCATACACTACCCCCTCTACTTACCTCCTCCTCCAACCATACACTACCCCCTCTACTACCTCCTTCCTCAACCATACACTACCCCTCTACTTACCTCCTCCCTCCAACCATACACTACCCCTCTACTTACCTCCTTCCTCCAACATACCTACCCTCTACTTACCTCCTCCCTCCAACCATACACTACCACCTCTACTACCTCCTCCTCCAACCATACATACCCCCTCTGCTACCTCCTTCCTCCAACCATACACTACCCCTCTACTATCTCCTCCCTCCAACCATACACTACCCCTTACTACCTCCCTCCTCCAACCATACACTACCCCTCTACTACCTCCTCCTCCAACCATACACTACCCCCTTCTACTACCTCTCCTCCAACCATACACTACCTCCTCTACTTACCTCTTCCTCCAACCATACACTACCCCCTCTACTACCTCCTCCTCCAACCATACACTACCTCCTCTACTTACCTCCTTCCTCCAACCATTACACTACCCACTCTGCTACCTCCTCCCTCCAACCATACACTACCCCTCTGCTACCTCCTCCCTCCAACCATACACTACCCCCTCTACTTACCTCCTCCTCCAACGATACACTACCCCTCATTCCTCCTTCCTCCAACCATACACTACCCCCTCTACTTACCTCCTCCCTCCAACCATACACTACCCCCTCTACTTACCTCCTCCCTCCAACCATACACTACTCCCTCTACTTACCTCCTCCCTCCAACCATACACTACCCCCTCTACTACCTCCTTCCTCCAACCATACACTACCCACTCTACTACCTCCTCCTCCAACCATACACTACCCCCTCTACTACCTCCTCCCTCCAACCATACACTACCCCCTCTACTTACCTCCTCCCTCCAACCATACACTACCCCTCTCTCACCTCCTCCCTCCAACCATACACTACCCCCTCTACTACCTCCTCCCTCCAAACATACACTACCCCTCTACTACCTCCTCCCTCCAACCATACACTACCCTCTCTACTTACCTCCTCCCTCCAACCATACACTACCCCCTCTACTTACCTCCTCCCTCCAACCATACACTACCCCCTCTACTTACCTCCTCCCTCCAACCATACACTACCCCCTCTACTTACCTCCTCCCTCCAACCATACACTACCCCTCTACTTACCTCCTCCCTCCAACCATACACTACCCTCTCTACTTACCTTCTCCCTCCAACCATACACTACCCTCTCTACTTACCTCCTCCATCCAACCATGCACTACCCCCTCTACGTACTTTTTTAACAACTAACGACCTCTATTTTTCAGCCGAATATCTCTAGTCTGAAGAGATTAACCACTTCGCGAAGCTCAATTTCAAAACTCCAAATATTTCATACATGAAAACCATGTTTAAGAGTCAGTCAATCTTGAAAGTAAAAATAAAGGAGGAAACAGGGGGCGGGGTGAGGGATTGGGGGATGGAGGGTTAAAGGGCGGCTGGAGATAACATCCGTTTTCGGTTTACGTCGAAACGACCAATCGCATCTCTTTCACCTAGCTACTTATCTTCAACCGGATCTGAGCAACCGGTTTAAACTGATGAACACACAACACAGGCAAAAACACACGAACGTCTGCATCACACACACACACACACACACATACAACACACACACGCGCGCGCGCGCGCGCACACACACACACACACACACACACACACACACACACACACACACACACACACACACACATCTCTCTCTCTCTCTCTCAGATGTACAGGCACACAGACATGGACACACGGACACAGACACACAGATACAGACAAACAGAGACATACACACGCCACAAACACACACACACACACACACACAAACACACAACACAACACACACACACACACAGACACAACACAACCACAACACAACAGACAACCACACACCACAACACACACACACACAACACAACACAACACAACACAACACACACACACACACACACACCACACACACACAACACAACACACACAACAACACACACACACACACACAAACACACACACACACACACACACACCACACACAAAGACTCGGTCACGATTGGCAGCCTACCTGAGAGAGAGAGAGAGAGAGCGCGACAGCAGAGGCGAGGCAGCACTGCCCACCAGGGGGGACAGAGGAGATGGAGGAGAAGCGAGGGTGCTGGCACTCATCAGGGAACAAGCGAACAAAAATGGGCTGCCAGGGGCTCCATACACCGGGGCTTCCTTGCTGACAACTCTGGGCTGTTTCACGTGGAGGGGTGGGTCGTATAGGCCTAGTAGTGTCTTCGGCGTGGAGAGGGATGGTAAAGCTTTGCTTATGTACACAGCAGATTTCTATTTAAACTGAACCCGCCTTGCTTATCACGACTGTTCACTTACACAGTAAATTAGATTTTTAAAGCTGAACCACTTTCAATTATGGATTAGACATATGAGCAACAAGAACTGTCTTTTTATTTATTTATTTATCTATCTATCTATCTATTTGCTGTTTATTTGTTTATTTATTTTTGTAAAAACTTGCCACTGAACTGGAAAGAGAACGCTAGGAAAGGGATGAAGTATAAAACCAAACTTGCATGTGAAAAAGCCTTACTCCCCTACAAAGGCAGAATGGACCCATCTGGGTGCACGCGCGCGCACGCAAGAAGACCGATGCAAGTTTCGCACGTGAAGGTAAAAAGTTCTATTCCTGTGCTCCTTATATAGCCAGGACGTAACGTGAGCGTTGTTACGGGGCCGCGCGAGATCGTCTGGTTTCCGCGGTTCGGGGTTAAAAAAAAAAAAATCCCCTAGGGCAAGCAAAAGAGACGAATGTATCAAGTCCCATGGTGATCCTTCCTGTTTGTTTTTGTTTTTGTTTATTTTGTGAGAAGAAGGTGTGTGTGGGGGGGGGGGGGGGGGGGGGGGGGGGGGGGCGTTTGCAAATTATCAATGGAGCGGTCAGTATTTGAATGTTAACGTTTCATTGCATGTGTCGTTTAACCACGATTTGGTTTCCTTTGTCCCGCATCAATTACTTTTTGTTTGTACCTCTTCCCCACTCCCCCCCCCCCCCCCCCCCCCCAACCCTCTCCTCTCCCCATACCCAAGGGTGCTTGCCCCCCCCCCCCCCTCCCTCCCCCTTAATTCAGGTGGAATCGTATCCCGCCTTCTGGCCATTCTGTAATGGTGATTTTCTCTTCCCTGACCTATTTCATTGTTCGTTTCTGTGAGTTGCGTGGATTAGGTTTTTGGTGGTTGTTCTTTTTGATTTGATTGACTTGAGAGTTGACTTCAGCGAGATGACAGCCACAAAGACAAATTAAAAACGGACTGAAAAATAAAAAGAGATGGCGGGAGCTGGAAGAAAGAGCAGGGAAGAGAGATAATGTTGATTATAGCGCAGCGACCGCAATGGGACGTATCAGGGCTGTCATCCGTTAGAGTCAACTCTGAAATGATGCAGAACAAAGGGGATTTGCTGATAGTAGTAATGAAGAATAGATGAGACTTTGATGATGGTGGTGATGAAGAATAGATGGGACTGTGATGATGGTATGATGAAGAATAGATGAGACTTGAGATGGTGGTGATGAAGAATAGATGGGATTTGATGATGGTGGTGATGAAGAATAGATGGGACTTTGATGATGGTGGTGATGAAGAATAGATGAGACTTTGTGATGGTGTGATGAGAATAGATGAGACTTGATGATGGTGGTGATGAAGAATTGATGGGACTGTGATGATGGTGGTGATGAAGAATAGATGAGACTTTGATGATGGTGGTGATGAAGAATAGATGGGACTTTGATGATGGTGGTGATGAAGAATAGATGAGACTTTGATGATGGTGGTGATGAAGAATAGATGGGACTTTAATGATGGTGGTGATGAAGAATAGATGGGACTGTTGATGATGGTGGTGATGAAGAATAGATGGGACTGTGATGATGGTGGTGATGAAGAATAGATGGGACTGTGATGATGGTGGTGATGAAGAATAGATGAGACTGTGATGATGGTGGTGATGAAGAATAGATGGGACTGTGATGATGGTGGTGAGGAAGAATAGATGGGACTGTTGATGATGGTGGTGATGAAGAATAGATGAGACTTTGATGATGGTGGTGATGAAGAATAGATGGGACTGTGATGATGGTGGTGATGAAGAATAGATGGGACTGTGATGATGGTAGTAATGAAGAATAGATGAGACTTTGATGATGGTGGTGATGAAGAATAGATGGACTTTGATGATGGTGGTGATGAAGAATAGATGGGACTTTGATGATGGTGGTGATGAAGAATAGATGGGACTGTGATGATGGTAGTGATGAAGAATAGATGAGACTTTGATGATGGTAGTAATGAAGAATAGATGAGACTTTGATGATGGTGGTGATGAAGAATAGATGGACTGTGATGATGGTGGTGATGAAGAATAGATGGGACTGTGATGATGGTGGTGATGAAGAATAGATGGGACTGTGATGATGGTGGTGATGAAGAATAGATGAGACTTTGATGATGGTGGTGATGAAGAATAGATGGGACTTTGATGATGGTGGTGATGAAGAATAGATGGGACTGTGATGATGGTGGTGATGAGAATAGATGGGACTGTGATGATGGTGGTGATGAAGATTATGGGACTGTGATGATGGTGGTGTATGAAGAATAGATGAGACTGTGATGATGGCGGTGATGAAGAATAGATGGGACTGTGATGATGGTGGTGATGAAGAATAGATGGGACTGTGATGATGGTGGTCGTGAAGAATAGATGGGACTGTGATGATGGTGGTGATGAAGAATAGATGGGACTTGGATGCTGGTGGTGATGAAGAATAGATGGGACTGTGATGCTGGTGGTCATGAAGAATAGATGGGACTGTGATGATGGTGGTGATGAAGAATAGATGGACTGTGATGATGGTGGTGATGAAGAATAGATGGGACTGTGATGATGGTGGTCATGAAGAAGAGATGGGACTGTGAAAATGGTGGTCATGAAGAATAGATGGGACTGTGATGATGGTGGTGATGAACAATAGATGGCACTGTGAAAATGGTGGTCATGAAGAATAGATGGGACTGTGATGATGGTGGTGATGAAGAATAGATGGGACTGCGATGATGGTGGTGATGAAGAATAGATGGGACTGTGACGATGGTGGTGATTGAGAAGAATAGATGGGACTTGGATGATGGTGGTGATGAAGAATAGATGGGACTTGGATGATGGTGGTGATGAAGAATAGATGGGACTGTGATGATGGTGGTGATGAGGAATATATGGGACTGTGATGATGGTGGTGATGAGGAATAGATGGGACAGTGATGATGGTGGTGATGAAGAATAGATGAGGACTTTGATGATGGTGGTGATGAAGAATAGATGGGACTTTGATGATGGTGGTGATGAAGAATAGATGAGACTTTGATGATGGTGGTGATGAAGAATAGATGGGACTTTGATGATGGTGGTGATGAAGAATAGATGGGACTGTGATGATGGTGGTGATGAAGAATAGATGGGACTGTGATGATGGTGGTGATGAAGAATAGATGGGACTGTGATGATGGTGGTGATTAAGAATAGATGAGACTGTGATGATGGTGGTGATGAAGAATAGATGGGACTGTGATGATGGTGGTGATGAAGAATAGATGGGACTGTGATGATGGTGGTGATGAAGAATAGATGAGACTTTGATGATGGTGGTGATGAAGAATAGATGGGACTTTGATGATGGTGGTGATGAAGAATAGATGGGACTTTGATGATGGTGGTGATGAAGAATAGATGGGACTTTGATGATGGTGGTGATGAAGAATAGATGGGACTGTGATGATGGTGGTGATGAAGAATAGATGGGACTGTGATGATGGTAGTGATGAAGAATAGATGAGACTTTGATGATGGTAGTAATGAAGAATAGATGAGACTTTGATGATGGTGGTGATGAAGAATAGATGGGACTGTGATGATGGTGGTGATGAAGAATAGATGGGACTGTGATGATGGTGGTGATGAAGAATAGATGGGACTGTGATGATGGTGGTGATGAAGAATAGGTGAGACTTTGATGATGGTGGTGATGAAGAATAGATGGGACTTTGATGATGGTGGTGATGAAGAATAGATGGGACTGTGATGATGGTGGTGATGAAGAATAGATGGGACTGTGATGATCGTGGTGATGAATAATATATGGGACTGTGATGATGGTGGTGATGAAGAATAGATGAGACTGTGATGATGGCGGTGATGAAGAATAGATGGGACTGTGATGATGGTGGTGATGAAAAATAGATGGGACTGTGATGATGGTGGTCGTGAAGAATAGATGGGACTGTGATGATGGTGGTGATGAAGAATAGATGGGACTTGGATGCTGGTGGTGATGAAGAATAGATGGGACTGTGATGCTGGTGGTCATGAAGAATAGATGGGGACTGTGATGATGGTGGTGATGAAGAATAGATGGGACTGTGATGATGGTGGTGATGAAGAATAGATGGGACTGTGATGATGGTGGTCATGAAGAATAGATGGGACTGTGAAAAATGGTGGTCATGAAGAATAGATGGGACTGTGATGATGGTGGTGATGAAGAATAGATGGGACTGTGAAAATGGTGGTCATGAAGAATAGATGGGACTGTGATGATGGTGGTGATGAAGAATAGATGGGACTGTGACGATGGTGGTGATGAAGAATAGATGGGACTTGGATGATGGTGGTGATGAAGAATAGATGGGACTTGGATGATGGTGGTGATGAAGAATAGAAGGGACTGTGATGATGGTGGTGATGAGGAATAGATGGGACTGTGATGATGGTGGTGATGAAGAATAGATGGGACTGTGATGATGGTGGTGATGAAGAATAGAGACTGTGATGATGGCGGTGATGAAGAATAGTAAGACTGTGATGATGGTGGTGATGAAGAATAGAGACTGTGATGATGGTGGTGATGAAGAATAGATGGGACTGTGATGATGGCGGTGATGAAGAATAGATGGGACTGTGATGATGGCGGTGATGAAGAATAGATGGGACTGTGATGATGGCGGTGATGAAGAATAGATGGACTGTGATGATGGTAGTGATGAAGAATAGAGACTGTGATGATGGTGGTCATGAAGAATAGATGGGACTGTGATGATGGTAGTGATGAAGAATAGATGGGACTGTGATGATGGTGGTGATGAAGAATAGATGGGACTGTGATGAATTCGGTGACGAAGAATAGATGGGATTTTGATGATGGTGGTGATGAAGAATAGATGGGACTGTGATGATGATGGTCGTGAAGAAAAGATGGGACTGTGATGATGGTGGTGATGAAGAATAGATGGGACTGTGATGATGGTGGTGATAAAGAATAGATGGGACTGTGATGATGGTAGTGATGAAGAATAGATGGGGACTGTGATGATGGTGGTGATGAAGAATAGATGGGACTGTGATGATGATGGTGATGAAGAATAGATGGGACTGTGATGATGGTAGTGATGAAGAATAGATGGGACTTGGATGATGGTGGTGACGAAGAACAAAGGTGTCTGTCAACTCCCTCCCTCTCATCCCCCATTCTTCCAATGAAAACGTGTAAAAGACACAAAAAGTCAGGTTTTATAATACAGTGTGTTTTCCTGAGCGGCGTTTTGGAAAGACGTATTAGGGATGATATTCTAAATCAGGCTGCACCAGATTGCTCCATTTTGCCTCTTTAGGTAAGTTTTTCCCAGGGCCGGGATAGGGTGGGGTGGGGAAGGAGAAGATCCTAAAGACATTTTGGAAAACACCCCTCCCCCCTCCTCCTCCCCGAGAAGAAATACAATTTCCGTCTGCTGATGGTAACATAACCATTTCAACATTTGATCGCACACATTGGTATATATTCTATATTTTGTTCATCGAGACATAGAACATCTGGAAATGGAATTGTGTATAAGAAAGCTCTGATCATCGATTGTACGCGCGTAATTGTAAGCGAAGTTGCTGTTAGCAAAGGTCTAGAGGGCACAAGATCAGTATCTCCGCCTTTTGCTGGTTGGAGTCCGATGGCACACATTGAAGGCATTCACCACTTCCTGTTAGTTTGGTTTTGCTTCCTGTTCTCGGGCTGGCTGACTGTCTACCACACTTGGCGATTTGATAGTAATGAACTGTCAAATTGGAAGCACACACTAGGTAGTTCAAGTACAGACAAAATCTACGTACAAGCAGTCGGTCGACGTCGCTGACGGCGGATGAAAAAGAAGCTGTCATGCATGGTTATCTGAGAGGGGATATAAGCGTATTGAACAATTCTCTCCCCGTAAGTGGTTAGTTACCTCAACAAACGAACGGGACACCGATAAGGAAGCACAGAGGAGAAACAAGGAGAAGATGTCAATCCTCGGCCCTGTTCAGAATTTCTTTGGGTTAGGATAACCTATACTGTGGTAACTATGTCGGCTGGCATACACTCGACAGTCTGATCATCGGCTGGGATGACGTCATCTTCTTCAGTGTCAGTTCTCTACAGCCCGTTCATCGCATAGGACCTCCTCTTCAGGGTTCTTAGCTCAGAGAAACTTTTTTTTTCCTGAAATGTCCCTCCCGGAAAAAAAAAAGCTAGTAACCAGCACAACTATGTTATAAATGTACGTCAGTTAGCCCCGTGGTAGATGTACTAAAAACATTGTTCAGACGGATTTAGCTGGGCCATGATGAAAATATTAGCTTGTTAGGTAAAATTATCATTCGCAGTTTACAAACGTGAGTTTATAATATTGAAAACGACCCATTTCCGTGCCACAAAAAATACATAAAAAATGCAATCTTAGCATGCAGTGAGGCAGTATAGACAGCAAGTGATTCAACTCTCACTACCCAGTCTCCAGATTACAATGAAGTAGTATAGCAGAAATTGAATCGAGAAGGAGGGCAAGAGTACCTTCTCTCTCTCACTCTCTCTCTCTCTCTCTCTCTCTGGATTTGCTTGAAACGAGAGAGAGGAGAGAGAGAGAGTGAGAGAGAGAGAGAGAGAGATGAGAGAGAGAGAGAGAGAAGGTACCTTTGCCCTTTGTGTTAGGATCACGGATTCCACGTGAGCCACTTGTGTAATCTACCGTCAATGTGAACAGTACGCACTTGCAGCCTTTGTCTATCTTCCCTTCTATTTTTTTTTCTGCCTTCCCAAGGTGACCCAGCACCATAAGCACAGCATCCGATACACATGGAGACACAGGCCCATGAGGGATGAGGATAGTTAATGAAGGACGAAGAGGATGGGAGAGAGTATGAAGTGAGTGGGAGGGGATGGGGGTGGGGGGGTGGGGGTGGGGGGAGGGGTTAGGAGAAGAATGTCTATTCTAATGTTTCATTGATTATAAACAACTATAGGCATTTTTCATGGTTTAATTGATCACAGTTGTGACCATCATTGTTTATTGATACAATCATTCAGTTATTTTCGTGTTTAACCTTTTTTTTAAAAACATTGCTTGAAAGTGTTGTCAAATTCAAATTTAAACCAAATTCAACAATGTAATTTTTTTTAAGTCAGACAAAAGAATGTCAAAATTACAGGACTGCTCTCTGAAATTAGTGAAGTTTCCAGATGTCTTAAAACGTGTCCAAGGAAAGTTGATATATGCCTTTTTTTCACTATTTCCTTCTGCAGGAATTCTGTGTCTTGCCACTGTAAGATTATAAACAAGGCAACACGGGATATAAAAAGAAGAAATCGGACTTAAAAAAAAAACCTTTCTGTTCAATTTTTATTCAAACTACAGCATTTGACCACTTGCATCTCTGAGTATTGAAATAACAGAATCAAAGGGAACTGCAGTGCCAAAATGGATGCTACACATGCTGTGAATGGGGAACTGAGTACAGAATAACAGTCTGACCAAATCCCAATCACTTCCTTTAACAATGTCTACTTCTCAAAATGTGCACAAATACAAATAGAACGTTGGTACACACAGTGGACATTTTTCTCCCAGACCTGATGAAACACGCCAGCTGACTCTAGTCCTGCTGGAATATAACCCTGAAACGTGGGAGGCTGGTGGACCTGGCGGGTGAAGCATTGTTCTGTTGGGCCGAGTGTCCTGAGTTTAAATCCCGCTGAAGACGTTCAGGTAAAAGGCCTTGGTGGAGTCAACAATTCTGCTGACTCCACCTCTTTCGAAATCCTTCCCAAGAAAGTTTAAACCTAGGTCTTCTAGTAGGAGTTCGTGAATAATATTGATGATAATAAAAAAAATGATGATAAAGTAGTAATAATAATAATAATAATGATAATGATGATAGGAATGATAATGGTGAAAACCGTAATAATGATAAAATAATAATAATAATAATAATAATAATAATAATAATAATAATAATAATGATGATGATGATGATGATGATGATGATGATCTTGCACATATAGCTCGTTGAGTGCTTTGTATTAAAACAAAATGGTTACCGTACGCCTGTGGAATTGTAAATTTACCACTCTCAACCCCCTCCCCCCCTCCCCCCACCCCCCTCCCCCTCCCCACACGCCACTCCAAGTAAAACACATTAATCGATGTCGTTGTTAGATTATTATCCTAGAAGGCAGACTGTGGATGCATTGATGGAGGAGTAAACACGGTCACAAAATGCAAAATCTTGAGAGACAAAAATGGCCAACCTTAAGAGTTCTAGCCATGGAACGAAGAAGAAGAAGAAGAAGAAGAAGAAGAAGAAGAGAGAGAAGAAGGAGAGATGTGAAGTGGAAGATGACCTAGACCCATTCAACGTGGAGGACAGTAGAGATGTGAAATGGAAGATGACCTAGACCCATTCAACGTGGAGGACTGTAGAGATGTGAAGTGGAAGATGACCTAGACTCGTTCAACGTGGAGGACTGTAGAGATGTGAAGTGGAAGATGACCTAGACCCATTCAACGTGGAGGACTGTTGAGATGTGAAGTGGAAGATAACCTAGACTCGTTCAACGTGGAGGACTGTAGAGATGTGAAGTGGAAGATGACCTAGACTCGTTCAACGTGGAGGACTGTAGAGATGTGAAGTGGAAGATGACCTAGACTCGTTCAACGTAGAGGACTGTAGAGATGTGAAGTGGAAGATGACCTAGACCCATTCAACGTGGAGGACTGTAGAGATGTGAAGTGGAAGATTACCAACGTGGAGGACTGTTGAGATGTGAAGTGGAAGATGACCTAGACTCGTTCAACGTGGAGGACTGTAGAGATGTGAAGTGGAAGATGAGCTAGACTCGTTCAACGTGGAGGACTGTAGAGATGTGAAGTGGAAGATGACCTAGACTCGTTCAACGTGGAGGACTGTAGAGATGTGAAGTGGAAGATGACCTAGACTCGTTCAACGTGGAGGACTGTAGAGATGTGAAGTGGAAGATGACCTAGACTCATTCAACGTGGAGGACTGTAGAGTTGTGAAGTGGAAGATGACCTAGACTCGTTCAACGTGGAGGACTGTAGAGATGTGAAGTGGAAGATGACCTAGACCCATTCAACGTGGAGGACTGTAGAGATGTGAAGTGGAAGATGACCAACGTGGAGGACTGCTGAGATGTGAAGTGGAAGATGACCTAGACTCGTTCAACGTGGAGGACTGTAGAGATGTGAAGTGGAAGATGAGCTAGACTCGTTCAACGTGGAGGACTGTAGAGATGTGAAGTGGAAGATGACCTAGACTCGTTCAACGTGGAGGACTGTAGAGATGTGAAGTGGAAGATGACCTAGACTCGTTCAACGTAGAGGACTGTAGAGATGTGAAGTGGAAGATGACCTAGACTCGTTCAACGTGGAGGACTGTAGAGATGTGAAGTGGAAGATGACCTAGACTCATTCAACGTGGAGGACTGTAGAGATGTGAAGTGGAAGATGACCTAGACTCGTTCAACGTGGAGGACTGTAGAGATGTGAAGTGGAAGATGACCTAGACCCATTCAACGTGGAGGACTGTAGAAGGAGGAATGTGAAGTGGAAGATGACCTAGACCCATTCAACGTGGAGGACAGTAGAGATGTGAAATGGAAGATGACCTAGACCCATTCAATGTGGAGGACAGTAGAGATGTGAAGTGGAAGATGACCTAGACCCATTCAATGTGGAGGACTGTAGAGATGTGAAGTGGAAGATGACCTAGACCCATTCAACGTGGAGGACCGTAGAGATGTGAAGTGGAAGATGACCTAGACCCATCAACGTGGAGGACTGTAGAGATGTGACGTGGAAGAGGACCTAGACCCATTCAATGTGGAGGACTGTAGAGATGTGACGTGGAAGATGACCTAGACCCATTCAACGTGGAGGACTGTAGAAGGAGAGATGTGAAGTGGAAGATGACCTAGACCCATTCAACGTGGAGGATTGTAGAGATGTGAAGTGGAAGATGACCTAGACCCATTCAACGTGGAGGACTGTAGAAGGAGAGATGTGAAGTGGAAGATGACCTAGACCCATTCAACGTGGAGGACTGTAGAGATGTGACGTGGAAGATGACCTAGACTCATTCGGGGTCATCCCGATAGATCCCCGCACCGATAGATCCCGCATCGGTAGATCCCCGCAAAGGGTTAGGGTTAGGGTTAGGGATCTATTGGTGTCGGGAGAAGTAGAAGACTCATTAAACCTGGAGGACTGTAGAGATGTGAAGTGGAAGATGACCTAGACTCATTCAACGTGGAGGACTCACCTAGAAAGGGGGAGAATTCCACGTCCATGTTTCGAGTGTCGCACGGCGGGTGGTATGCTGGCTTTCATCTCTCCCGATCTGTCAAGACCGTAAGTGGTGATTTGAGCGCTTTATTTTTTTTTCAAATGTGACAGGGGAAAAAACACTGTGGTCAGGTGTGCAGGCAGCTTGCATCTGGCCCGCACGGAAAGAACCGATGGCAACGAGGAATTCTCGGTTGGAGAAATTCTGTTTTTTTTTTCTGTGATATAGAAACAAAAAGACGAGTAGACAGAGGCCTGCAGGGATATGGTATGTTATTGTTGTTGTTGTTGTTGTTGTTGTTGTTGTTGTCGTCGTCGTCGCTCGTATCCTGGCTAGAGGACTCCAGGGATCATCCAAACAGCTGAAGCACTTGAACTCTATGGTACAAATGCATCAGCTGGGGATGAGAACATTACGTTTGTGACCGTATTTAGTTACCCCGCCACATGGGCAGCCACACTCCCACTTTGGGGGATTTTGGAGACTGACAATGTTATGTTAGGAGCTTGTCACAACTGAAGACAATCCCACATTACTATGCCGAGCACAGCAACATTTTGATGTAGCCTTGGTGTTCTAGCTTATGTCAATTGGCCTGACACAGCCTTAAGCCAAGGCGGCTGGAGGGATATGAATGACACTGTATCGTGGTGGTGACGAGTTTCTTCCCCTGATAGACCAGCCTCAGTTTCACTGTGAGGGATATGAATGACACTGTATCGTGGTGATGACGAGTTTCTTCCCCTGGGAGACCGCCCCAGTTTCACTGTGAGGGATATGAATGACACTGTATCATAGTGATGACGAGTTCCCTCCCCTGATAGACCAGCCCCAGTTTCACTGTGAGGGATATGAATGACACTGTATCGTGGTGACGACGAGTTTCTCCCCCTGGGAGACCAGCCCCAGTTTCACTTGGAGGGATCTGTAAAAACAATGAAGTTACACAACACGATGCACCAAGGAATAAGGCTGTAGTTCACGTGTGGTTCCTGTGTGTGGGATAGACTGTACCTCTTCTCTACTCTCTCTCTCTCTCTCTCTCTCTCTCTCTCTCTCTCTCTCTCTCTCTCTCTCTCTCTCTCTCTCCTCTCTATCAACAACAGAAGGATCGCTTATTCTGTCTGCGTGTGATGAGTTTTTCGTCTTCTTCTTCTTCTTCTCCTTCTTTCTTTCTTTGTAATCGATTTCTTTATTTTTGTTTGTTGTGTCAATCAGTTTGTTATTCTTTTTTTCTTTTTCTTTTTTACTTTAAGTTCATCTACACCTCAGTGTTAATGAAGGAACAACTCATCAACATTTTAATGTATTTGTGAAGATATGTGTGTTAGTTAAAAGTTTTGTAAGTTTTAGTTGCTAGTCATGCTTAGTTAGTCCCTTAGTGGGGCAAGGGACGGATGAAAAAAAAAAAGCATGTGTTTGCTTATCTGTTACCCTTGGAAATAAAGAAATAAATATCATCATCATCATCATCATCTCTCAAAACTTCAACACACAAACTAACCAGAGCCCGTAATTATCATCATACTTGAATAAAAATGCCACAAAACGAATTTTCGAGGACATGATCTACAGAAAGCAATTATCCGAATACAAAACTAGTCACAGCAACTGGATGTGAAAAGAAAGCCGGCAAGTGCTGGATGATGACATTCGTGTTTCGTCACTGCTTTCACCGGCGTAGAAAGAAGGGAGACAAGTGAAGAGAGGAGTGGGGGGGGGGGGGGGGGGGGGGCGCTCCTCCCGCCCGGAACAAAAGTAATTAGAATGGGGGTGGAGGGCGACCATATCCTTTCCACACCACCCCGGCTTGTCAAGTGCCAAGCTAAACGTATCCTCCTCTCGATGGATTATTGTTGTAGCGCCTCACTGTGCATGTGACGACGGCGAATGGATCTGGCAAAGGCTTAGTTTATGTTCTGACAACAGCGATCGTCGCTCTCTCTCTCTCTCTCTCTCTCTCTCTCTCTCACACACATGCACAACACACACACACACACACACACACACACACACACCACACACACACACACATGCACACACGCATGCACGCACGCACGCACGCACGTTCACACGCGCACACACACACATACACACACGCGCATACATATGCACATGCACACACACACACACACGCACACACATGACACACACACAACACACCTACACACACACCACACACACCACACACGCACACACCACTGCACGCACACACTCACTCACACACACACACACACACACACACACAACACACACACACACACACACGCACATGCACACACACACAGCACACACACACACACACACACACACACACACACACACACACACACACACACACACACACACAACACACCCTAGCTATGT
Source organism: Conus ventricosus (assembly GCA_018398815.1). NCBI lineage: Eukaryota > Metazoa > Mollusca > Gastropoda > Neogastropoda > Conidae > Conus > Conus ventricosus. Next base: position 8,078 of record JAFLJL010013651.1, on the reverse strand, counting down.
TTAACAATGACACTGAAGAGACTCCACACACACACAACACACACACACACAACACACACACACACCACACACACTACCCACCACACTGGCTGTGTTCAACGATGACACAGGAGAGACTCAAACACTGCATGGTTCCTCCGAAGAGGAAACAAAGAAATCTTTAATTGAAGCTGACCATGTCTGTGACTGTGTCAAGATGACACCATCGCAGGGAGGGGGGGGAAGGGGGGGGGGGAGGGGGGGAGGGGGGTCAGACAGGGAAGGGGGAGATGGGCTGTCCATCATTTTGGCAAGGGATGGAGTGGATTTGTTGCGTAATGTTGTTGTTGTTGTCGTACCCTGGCTAAAAGACTCCAGGGACCATTCGAACAGCCGAAGTACTTGAACACTATGGTACAAATGCTTCAGCTAAGGATGAGAACATGACGTGTGTGACCGTTTTCGATTACCCTGCCACGTGGGCAGCCACACTCCGACTTCGACGGTTTTGGGAGACTGGTAGTGTTATGCTAGGAGCTTGTCACGACTGAAGACAATCCCCGCATAACTATGCAGAGCATAACAACATTTGATGTAGC
>JAFLJL010013649.1:54000-67156 GCA_018398815.1 Conus ventricosus | reverse complement strand
GAGAGAGATAAACAGACAGACGGACAGACAGATTTGATGGCTAGAAGTTAGATAGATCGATAGATTTAAAAGATAGGTGGAGAATATGTAGCCAGATGCATGGATGGATAGAAAGATTTGAGAGAGAGAGAGAGAGAGAGAGAGAGAGAGAGAGAGAGAGAGAGAGAGAGAGAGAGAGAGAGAGAGAGATGGAGAGAGAGAGAAGAGAATGACAATGACAAATATTTTATTGTCCATTCAGCAATTAAGCCCTTCAGGAGAGAGAGAGAGAGAGAGAGACAGACAGACAGACAGGTTGTCCTTCTTGTTTCTTTCGTCTGAAGGACAAGGCCTCATTCTTCCGTGTTGGCAGCCCAGACCTGGTTGGTTGAACTGTGATAACTAAAGTAAACACACACACCAACTGAACTGCTCACATCCTTGAAGCCAGTAATACCAGGCCGTCGCTGGAGCACTGGACACTCGGTCCAGAGTGCGCCCCCCACCCCCACCCCCATCTTCCTCCTACCCAGATTAACGAGAAAAAAAACACAACAACAACTGTAAAAACCAAAATACTACTGTTGCTGCTGCTGCTGCTGCTGCTGCTGCTACGTCTACTACTCCTCCTGCTGCTGCTGCTGCTGCTATATACTATATTCGATACTACTACTAGTACTACTACTACCACTGCTACTACTACTAGTACTACTACTACTGCTGCTGCTGCTATTTACTATATTTTATACTACTACTACTACTGTTACTATTGCTGCTGCTACTACTACCACTACTACTACTACTACTACTACTACTATATAGATAACATAATAAGATAGCAATAGTAACAATGAATGATAATAATAACAATAATAACAGCGCTGATCATGAGACTACTACTACTACGACCACCACCACCACCACCACCACCACCACTACTACTACTACTAATGATGATGGTAAATTATTAATAATAATGATGATAATATTAATAGTAACAATAATGATAATGATAATAATAACAACAACAGCAACAGAAGAAGAAAGATTGTAATAAAGATGAAGATAATGGAGCCACGTGAAAAAGACCACCAGCACATACGCACACCGGTGAATGGACAACCCAGACACACGCTCTCTCTCTCTCTCTCTCTCTCTCTCTCTCTCTCTCTCTCTCTCTCTCTCTCTCTCTCTCTCTCTCTCTCTCACACACACACACACACACACACACACACACACACACACACACACACACACACACACACACACACACACACACACACACACAGTCTCTACATCTACAGTCTGCCTAACGAGTCGCACGTAACAACAACAACAACAACAACGAAGTTGGTCTGGCAGATCATTAACTGAAACACGAACATATGAAGAAAAAAAAAGAAAGGAAATTTACAGGCTTTGCTTGGACACAGCCCAGTGAAAGGGCCACAAAGTCAAGGCAGGTGGGAAACAAGTTGAAGGTGAAGAAAAAGAATTGTTAGTGAGTACGCAAAAAAAAAAAAAAAAAAAAAAAAACCACCGAGGCCCCCCCCCCCCCCCCAAAAAAAAAAAAAAAAAAAAAAAAAAAAAAAAAAAAAAATATATATATATATATATATATATATATATATATATATATATATATATATATATATATATATATATTGTCAATTTGTCACATTATTAAAAGCAAGCTAAAAACAAGCTTAAAACATCAACAGGTCTGTTTCTTGCATGTGCAGTCGTCAGGATGTAGGGGGCTAGTGCGTGCGTGCGTGCGTGCGTGCGAGCGTGCTTGAGAGAGAGAGAGAGAGAGAGAGAGAGAGAGAGAGAGAGAGAGAGAGAGAGAGAGAGAGAGAGAGAGAGAGAGAGGGAGCGAGAATGAGAACGCCCTTCTTAACTTGGATATCAACTCAACAACAGCACACAAAAGACATCAAGGGAGCTTAGTTAGTTTCCTTCCATGTTTCCTGCCATAAACAGGCTTATCTCCCTTGTCTGCCACGTCGCCTCCGCCTGGATGGATTGGCCCGAATCCACAGTTAGGAATGAGCCCCCCCCCCCCCCCCCCCCCCCCCCCCCAAATGCTATGTGTATTGTCTGTGACACTCAAAGCTCCAAGTAACATCTCTCAGAATATCAGCCCTTGTTACAACACATTCAATCCACAGTTAGGAATGAGGTCTCCCCAAATGCTATGTGTATTGTATGTGAAACTCAAAGGTACAGGTAACATCTCTCAGAACATCAGCCCTCGTTAGAACACATTCAGTGCACAGCTTGACCCCTAAGACGTACTGCGCCTCACTTCCCGAAAGCATCAACGTTTTGTGTATTCTAAGTGCAAATGCAATCAACATGGCCCCGGCTTCGTTGTTCTTCTGTCGTCTACTGGACTCTTGACTCCCAAACACCTTCGCACCTTCCTACAATGGTGTAGGAACTCAAGGATATCTACATGCCATGCACATTTCCACTAGCCTTGTTAATATCTAGCGTTGAGCACTATATCAAACCTAGATACAAGACAAAAAGTCTGATTTCCAGATTAGTACACACCACACACACACACACACACACAACACACACACACACACACACACACACAACACACATCTCTCTCTCTCTCTCCTCTCTCCTCTCCTCTCCACTCTCTCTCTCTCTCTCTCTCCTCTCTCTCTCTCTCTTTTTCGCAGAAGCGGGCGGTGTCCATCTTTTCAACCTGTGTTTTTTTTACTACTTGACCTCTACCATAACCCCGAACCCTGACCCCACGTCAGTTCTTTCAACCCGGGGGAGCTCAGGATGATCTCCCCTTTCAAAAGAAAACATTTTCGAACACAAACGTTCACTAGAAGCATCCTCTCGAGGTTTTGGCAATAGCATCTCATCACATGACCTTTTTAAAAGTTGTCCGATCTATTAATGAACTTCTGGAAACTTTTCTCTCTTTTTGTACTCCCAGTTCTTATAGAACAGGGAGTACTTTACAATGGGAACGAAGAAATGCTGTCTGTGTGTCCCGTCTGTCGTCCTTTGGGCAAAATGTGTTCCACTCGCTCTAGACAAAACTACTGGGCCGATCTTTCTGAAAATTTGTAGGTATGTTCGTTATGGATTAAAGGATGATGCTCGATGTTTTATTTATCCGTTATATCCACTACTAACGGCTATAAAGGCCCCTAACGGTTTTTTTCTTTATGGGAAAATCTCAGAAAGTACTTGGCCGATCTTTCTGAAAATTTGTCGGTTTTGTAGGATGGCCGATGCTTACCAGAATAGCGGTTACTAAAGGCTATAACGGCCCAAAATGGTTTTTCCTCTTTGTGGAATATCCACGCATATTCAAAATAAACTGGGAGTACGTTTAATGCTTTGCATCTTGTTTTCTTTTTTCTTTTTTTCCTTTATTTGCTTTCTTTCGGTTTTTTCCTTGTGTGTGTGTGGGTGTGTGGTGGTTGTGTGTGTTGTGTGTGTGGTGGTGGGGGTGTGGGGTGTGTGTGTGTATGTGTGGCGCGTGCGTGCGGCGTGCGTGCGGTGTGGGATGCGTGCGTGTGTGTGTGGTGTGTGTGTGTGGTGTGTGTGTGTGGGGTTTTTGGGGTGTGTGTGTGTGTTGTGTGTGTGTGTTGGGGTGCGTGCGTTGTGCGTTGTGTGTGGGGTTTGGGGGTGTTGTGTGGTGTGTGTGTGTGTGTGTGTGGTATGTGTGTGTGTGTGTGTGTGTGTGTGTGTGTGTGTGTGTGTGTGTGTGTGTGTGTGTTTGTGTGCGGCGCGAGCGTGCGAGCGGCGTGCGTGAGTGCGTGAGTGCGTGCGTGGTGCGTGCGTGCGTGCGTGCGTGTGTGTGTGTGTGTGTGTGGCGCTTATTTGTATACGTTATATTCACGATGAGTAACACAACAAATGTAGCCAATCCTTAGACATTTTATTTTTGAACGCATTCGATCGAGACCAACTGTAAACTGATGACTAAGCTGGTGAACGTTTCAAAGGATTTCGAAAGCTAACAGTCTGCAATATATCTGCTTCAAGGAGAGAGAGAGAGAGAGAGAGAGAGAGAGAGAGAAAGGGGAGGAGGAGAGAGAGGAGAAGGAGACAAAAAAAGGAGCGAAGAGAAGGAGAGAGAGAGAGGAAACGAACAGTGACAGAGACAGAGACAGACAGACAGAAACATAGATAAGTAAAGTTGCTTATAGCCCAGCCGACCGCAAAGGGCCACATCCCGGGCTGTCACAACGTTAAAATCAAACTCCAAGACAGAGACAGAGAGAGAAGAAAGAGACAGAGACAGACAGAGAAAGAGAAGGAGAGAGACAGAGACTGAAGACAGAAGAGAGAGAAGCAGACAGACAGCAGACAACGCAGACAGAAAACAGAGAGAGGGAAAGACAGAGACAGAGAACTTTGAAGAAAAAAAGGAAAAGAAAAGAAGGGGAAAAGGGACGCGCGCACACAAAAGCACACAGCCACACACATACACAAAACAAAACACACACAACACACAACAACCACACACACACCAAACACACAACACGCACACACACAACACCGCCCCGCTGGGACGATGATTCACACACACCCACCACACACAACCACACCACACCACACACACACCACACACACAACACACCACACTGGGGGACAATATTAAACTAAGACGCCCCGGGAAAAATTCTATGCAGCTGAAATAATAAAAAAAAAATAAATAATAATAAATCGAGCTTTATAGCGCCTTCGATAGGGCTTTACAAAACAGGAAAAAAAAAGTTTCCTAAACATTTCACAATATTGGAAAAAGGCTCAAAACAATAGGTCACTGTCACGACCCACCCCCGGAGGTCTGCCCCGACAGGATCGGTCAGGGGGGAGTGAAGGGAGTGACTGACCTCACACGCTCCGCAAGAGACCCCACAAAAAAGATACGAACAAAACCCCTTTTATTTCCCCAGCCAAAAAACATTCCCAAAACACGCACCAGCCGATCCAATAAAGCACTCCAACGCCACAAAAATGCACAATCACGTCAAGCACTCCAACGCACACAAATGCACAATCACGCCAAGCCTCCAAAGCACCAAAATGCACAATCGCAATCAAGCACTCCCAACCCACAAACAGCACGATTATAAAAAATATTTTACCAACACGTACACAATCACAATAAAAAATTCCCGCCATATGAACAAGTACAATTTAAAAAATTTTCCTTTGCCCTTTTCTCACACCACGGAGTGCGCCACTCCCTCCCCCCGTCAAGTCCGCAGGGACACCCTGTCGCATAGGGCCCCACCCGGGTGGTTCTCGCAGGGGGTCGCCCAAAGCCGACACCCTCGACTTTTCCAAGCGGGCAGTGAAAGCGTGTTTCCCGGGGGGGGGGGGGGGGGGGGGAAAGAGTGTTACTGGAGGCCTGGACGGGGGCCAGGCCGCCAGCAAAACGGCGGGCCCCTCTAGGACCACGGTCCCCCACCCAGGGGGTGCCCCACCACGCGTGGCCCCATCCCGTCCGTGGTCTCAGCCAGAACGTGGCCCCCGACCCGCACGTGGCACCATCCATTCGTCTCCGGTGAAGCCCCCGGGGGGGGGGGGACGTGCTGGGGGGAGGTCGGAGAGAGAAAAGAAGAAGGGAAAGGGGGAAAGGGAAAAGGGTACTGGAACCCTGCCTCGTACCGTCTGACCATCTGTCAATCTTAGCCACTCGCATGATGGGCAGGGGAAGTATTCAATGCACACTAAAACCCCTTTAATCAAGTCTTTCCCAACCGATCGGGAAAAGACTGCATTTAAAACAACAGGTTAAAACAAATTGAAATTTTTTTTCCCCCCTTTCTACCACGTTAACGTTTTCCCCTTCCCTTTGGAAATAAATCAACCAGCGACCATCGCTTAAAACTGCCACCAAACATTTTGCAAAAAAATTCAATGGCACAACTGTCACATTTTATAAAAACATTTCAAAAAACACAAATCTCCAACCACGCTCCGAACACAAACATGCCCGCACGCTCGTGAACATAAAAACCCCTTCCTTGCACACACAAACAGGGTGGCCAAGGTAAAATCCGGCGAAGTGACAGGGGCGGACGAGCGAGACCCAACAAGCCAACCCCGAATCACCAGGTTTCCTCCCCCCCCACCGACTACCGCATCACCAATACCAAACGGGAAAGAAATTTTTGGAAAAAATTTAAAGGCCAGGTTAAAGATGGAATTAACCAAGAAAAGGTCTCACACAAAAAAAAATTTCTCTTAAAAATTCGAAAAAAAAAAGAAAATTGCGCAAAAGCGAAACTAACCGGCTAAAAAAAACAAAACAAAAAAAAAAAGCCACGAAACTGATGCTTTCCATACCCCTGGGGGCCCCCCAAGAGGCGGGTCAAAGGACTCTCTTACCCTTGTCCGTCGAAGGGGGCGGGGCGAAGAGCGGGAAAAAGAAGAAAAATGTCCCCTCCCTACAGGGCCGACTGCAGGAAATTTAAAAATACTCTGTACTTCCCCATAAGGAAAAAACCAGGAAAGGGGGCAGGCGCCCCCAAGACATCTTCCGCTCGAGTGAAAGAACCCCCCAGCAATGGGGGCCAAAAATGCCAGCGCGTCACAGAGGACATACTTCAAACTAAAAGGAACGAAACAGTGCGACGGTAAAAAAAACAGGCGAGAGGCCGTTTTGACAGAAGTTTTGAGGAAAAAATACCGGGCCCCCCGTGAACTTCAGGAAATAGACGGCGGGGGAATTAAAAGAGAGAGAGAGAGAAAGCAAACCCAAGTTTTTAGCTGAACTATACCAAGGGCAACCCCCACCACAAGCCCCACAAGGGCGGGTCACGACAACCAAAGACAATAAACAAATAGTAATTCCGCCACCCAGGTGGGGGCGAAGTCGGCCTCTGACAAAACCCTGACAAACCCCCCCTTCTAAAAGCATCGTTTCTCTGAGATAAGGCTCCTTTGAACCCGTCGCATGTGCACTTCCAAAATGGGACCGAACCCAACTCCTGTGATCGACAGAGTACGTGAACCAAACAACATTTTACGAAGAATCACACCGAGAAAACTAATACTAATTTATCAAAAAAAACTAAGCGAACCTTCCAACCCTGAAATAACAATCCAACCATTGGGGATTCACAACGTTAACCTCACTGAAGTGCAACTGTCACTAACCTGATACAGGGACAAAAAAAAAAAGGGTATAACCCCGGTTGAGGGGGAAGTGTCCCTCTGACTGTTTTTTCCCAAATGCAACCGAGCTCGGGCTAAGATAGTCCGCTCCGATTCAGGAAACCCTTTATATGACGGGAAAAAATGAACGCTGACCGCAACTCCCGCCAACTCATGATCGCGACGACTGGGCCCGGGTCCGGGGCCAAGCACTGGGAGGGGATCGCTCTCCCGTACAAACTTCGGCCGTCTTCTTCTTGGGCCGCCGTGCGCGCAAACTGCCTGAGAGATTTTGCAACAGTAGGGGCTCGTAGTCCTAACGGGGCAGCCCCTGGTATCGCTCGCAGATTTTACCACTACCCAAGTGTGCGGTGACCGCGATCGGGTGGAGGATTAATGGGTTCACCAGGTCGACCCCAACCTTTTGGGGAAAGCCTCCCCCCAAACCCCTGGCACTGCCCCAAAAGGGGAAAACGCTTCAACGACCTTAGGGGTTGTCCCCTTTTCAGACATGCAACTGCGGCAGTACTGCCCAACCGGGATTTATCCCTGGCCAAAAGAAGCTGTCTGACTCGCCGAGAGTCCGTTGGAGCCCATAGACCCCCATGGGGGAATGTGGGCCGACGGAGAACAATTCCTCAACTTTGGGGAACGAAAAATGCTTGCCACACGATCTGCCTGATGACAACCCTAAAAAAGGGGTCCCCTTGTGGACTTGGCCCCCTTGGCGTTGGGGGAACTGATGGGCGATCTACCCTTGCGCAGGGGTTGGACATCCAAGTCCCCGGCCCGAAAACGAGCGATGGAAGCGGATCGGCCTTTGCAAGAACCTGTCGAGATCGGCTGTAGAACAGGGCGCAATTCCCCGTTCCCCCTTCTTAGCTTTGGGGGGCGTGGGTGACTCCCCCCACCCTGACGGGGGACCGAGACACGGGCTGAGGTCCGCTGCGAAGGTGACGTATTCCCCATGAAAGGGAAACAGAGGCGCCCACCGGAAGCCCCTACTCGCCACAGAATTTGGGGGTGGGGATAGGGAAAAAAGTAAGAAGGACGGGGGTTAGGTAGGAAAATACAGAAGGACGGGGGGAGGAAAAAACCGCCCCCAACCCGCCCATCTAAAATAGCGCCCCGCCGGCCTCGGGGAAACCAAATCTTATCCCCAAAGATCGTTTATGCTCCCCAATCCCTGATGGGTCGACCAAGGAGGAACCAAAAACAAAAGAAACACGGGGCACTCTGAAACACCAGAAGCTGGGGGGAACCCACGTTTTAGGGAGAGGACGTTGGAAAGGGGCCAGCCCCCCGCTACCACGGCTTTAGGGGCAACTTTCCCCAATGTGGCCAGGACGACCACAAAGAAAAAAACCCGTCGGGGCGCTAAACCCCCATGAACTCCCCCTTTTTTCCCCCCCCCCCGCATTGTCGGCCCCTTTTTGCTACCAAACCCGTGGAGGGGTTCCTCTCCGTATCGGGCGTGCCCTAAACCCCGCGACTCAGCAAACACCCCACTGTGTGATCGCAGCCGCGAAAACCGAGGTGCGGGCTCGCCTATCCCGGGTCCTCAACCTGGGGGCACAGGTTGGTGAGTTTCAATGAGGATCAGATCCTCCCCCCCAACTTTGCTAACTGACGCCGCCCTAGCTCTTTCCAGCCTATCCCAAACGCACAAGGCCATATTATTCTTCTTATGGACCAAACTTCCTCCTGTAGGTTTGGGGTAAGGTGGAAAGTTCCAGAGCCAATGCAGTCGCAAAGAGCACCTTCATTTTTGAGTGGCAACACCCCTTGCGCACCCGATAACCGAAAAAAGGTGCATAGCCTTTTTTCTCCCAGACAATTGGTAAAAAAGCAAACCCTTTTCGAAATGCTTAAAATTCAAGCCTCATAGTCGAACTCTGGGGGCTTTAAAATTTGGGCCCTTTAACTCACACCGCCGGGATTAACCCCCTGGGGTTACAGAAGCGGGGGCCCCCGAAAGAAGTGTTCCACTCCTCCCTACGCGAGCCCCCCCATCCTTCTAGTTTTTCCCTCGGAGGCACCTCCTCTCTACGCTGTCAGCCTCTTTCCCTCGCGTCCTCCCGTCTGGCAGCCTCCCTCTAAAGCTGAGCCTCCTGTCTGGAGCCTCCTCTCTACGCTGAGCCCCGTCTGGCACCCCTCCCTACAAGAATACCTCTTCCCCATCAAACCCCTGTCTGTCAGTCTCCCCTCTACGCAAAAGGGCCCCATCCCATCTACCTCCCTCGGGGCTTTGCCTCTTCCCAGAAGAGCTTTCTGCCTAGCAAAACCCCTTTCCCTACGGAGCTTTTCCCCTTTTTTACAAGAGCTTCCTGCCTAGCAAACCCCTTCACTACGGCCGCTCCGAACAGAAGGCAGAGGGGATATCCTGGGCGGGGTTCACCCCCCCCACCGGGAGGATATCCGTCTGACCCTCCCTTGGTTTCCGACTTTCCCATAAGAAAGTCTTTGGGCTGCCCTTCGAGGGGGGGCCCGGAAGGAGAAGGTTTCGGTCTCGCGACTCAACAGAAGCCCCCCATTTTCTTCGCTATACTTACCTCCGAGCGAAAGGCCGTCGGGGGCTCAAGGGAGACCCCCCCCGAAAAGGTATAAAAAATACTCCCCGGGTACCTGCCCGCACTGGAATAGGAGAAGTTACCCTAGCGAAGTACTTGACAATAGTAGGGGGCTACGTAACATTTTGAATACCTTCTTCTTTTGGCCCGCGTCGCCATACCACCACGCCGGGCTCGCCCGACAACAAAATCCACAGTTTTCCAAAACAGGGGAAAAAAAAATTCCACTAAAAAAAAAAAAAAAAAATTTTAGGGGCGTGTGTAATTGGTATGTGTGTGTGCGTGGTGGGACAAGTTCCGGTGTCCCACCGGCAACCCCCGCCTCTACAGCCCGAGCAACGTGCGGTGGGGCTCCCAAAAAAAAACAAAACAAAAAATATGTCCGGGGCCCCCCACCCTTGGGAAAACCGCCCTACAGCACGAGCAAAAATGCGGTGGGGGGGGCCCAAAAAAAAACAAAACAAAAACTAGCAGACGGAATCCCGGAGAGAGGAAAAAAAAACACTAGCGTCCGATGCACCCCCTGTACCAAAAAAACCCCCGGGGAGAAAAAAAAAACAAGAATTGGCTAATTACAAAACAGGAAAGGAAAACGAGGGCAAAAGAAGGGAAGACTTACGGCCCTACCTCGTGAGGTTCCGGGGAAGGGGTCTGGGAACGGGGACTCCCCTGGGCTCACCCCCGCCCCCGAGTCCGCCCGGGGTGTTTTCCCCCAGGCCACCAAAAAGACTCCCTTTATCGACACCCCGCCCAACCCCCACGAAAAAACCGACAAAGACAAAAAAATTACAAAAAAGACAAAACTAAAAAGGTACTCTGGGGGAAAGAGAGAGGGGCAGCCAGAGCCCCCTTTACACCCCCGGCGAGCCCCACAATTTCCACCGACCCCGGAGGGCTGCCCTGACAGGATCGGTCTAGGTGGGAGTGAAGGGAGTGACTGACCTCACACGCTCCCAAGAGACCACACAAAAAAGATTTCGATACAACACCCCCTTTATTCCACCAAAAATAAAAAATTCAACACACGCACCATGCACGTCACAATAAAACACTCCCAAAGCACACAAAAGCACAATCACGATAAGCCTCCCAAACCCCCAATGCACAATCAGATAAACCTCCAACGCACACACAGCACAAATTTGCAATCAAGCATCCCCCACCCACAAAAATCCTTATAAAAAATTTCACCATACGACGTACACAATCACATTACAACTTCCAGCACATTGCATTTTCACATTATAAAGAAATATTTCCGTATTGACCCCTTTTCACACCACGGAGTGCGTCCACCCCTGCCCCCGTCAATCCGCAGGGAGCACCCGTCGCATAGGTGCTCCGGGCCCGGGGGTTTCGCAGGGAGTCGCCCAAAGCCGACACCCTCGACCCCCCGGCGTGAAGAGCTGCCCGGGGGGGGGGGGGGGGGGGCGTAGTTTTACGGAGGTCCTACGGGGGTCCGGCCGGGCCCTCAAGGGCGGGCCCCCCTAGCAGACCCGTCCGACCCAGGCGTGGCCTCGACCCCCGGGGTGGCACCATCCCGTCCCCGGGGCTCACCAAAAACGGGCCCGGGCCAGCCGTGGACCATCCCGTTTTTGTGCCCAGGGGAAGCCCCCCCGGGGGGGGGGAGGAGTAGCGGGGGGGAATCGGAGAGGGGGAAAAGAAGAAGGAGAGGAGGAGAAGGGGACGGAAAACCCGCCCTCTACCGTCTGACCATTGCGGCAAGTCTTAGCCACTGCTGATGGGCGAGGGGGAAATGATTAATGAACCCGTAAACCCCCTTGAATCAATCTTCTCACACAGCCCGGTAAAAGACGCTTAAAAACAACAGGGTTTTTAACAAAAATGAATTATCTTCACCCTTCTCTCATCACGCTTAACGTTTTCCTTTCCCTTAGAAATAAAACAAAACGACCATCGCTTAAAACTGCCACCACTTTGCAAATAATAATTCAATGCACAAATGTCCTTTTTTAAAAAACATTTTAATCCAAATCTCCAAACCCCGCACCGAACGACAATCATGCGCCGCAGCTCGTGAAAATAAAACCGCTCTCCTTGCCAACAAACAACGGGGCCAAGATAAAAGTCCCCAATGTGCAGGGGGGGGGGCGAGACCCAAACAAGTTCCAAACCCCGAATCCCAGGTTCCTCCCTTCCCCCCCGATACCGCATCACCGATACATAAACAGGAAAAGAATTTGGAAATAAATTTTGAATGGCCGGGTAAAGATGGTTAACCAGAGAAAAGGTCTCACACAAAATTTCTCTACAATTTCGAAAAAAAAAAAAATTGCGCAAAAACGAAGACTAAGCCCGGGTAACAACAAAAACAAAAAACGACCACGAAAAGTGTTCCACCCCGGGGTGACCCCGAAGAAAGGGGGGGTCAAAGGACCTCTTACCCCTGCCAGTCGAGAGGACAGAGGGGAAAGGGGGAAACAGAAAATGATTCCCCTCCACGGGCCCACTGCAGGAATTGAAAGTACTGACTGTACTTCGACGTAAGGGAAAAAACCAGGACTGGAGCAGGCCCCCCAGAGAATCTTTCCCCCGAGTGAAGAGCTAAACCCCCCTCGCATGGCGGCCAAAACCATGCTGCGTCACAGAGTGAGCATACTTCAAACTAAAAGGGAAAGAAGCCGTCAAGGTAAAAAAACAGGCAGAGGCCGAAGAAGAAAATTTTGGAGAAAGGTTCCGGCCCCCCTGAACTTGCAGATGAATGCACGGGGGGTGGGAAAAGAGAGAGAGGGGAGAAAGCAAACCGAAATTTAGTGAACTATACCAAGGTGCAACCGCACCCCAAACCCATAAGGGACGGGTACACACAAAGCAACGACAATAAACAAAAAAGTAATTCGCCACCCAGGTGGGTCGAAGGTAGGCTCGTGACAAACTCGTGACACACAAGCAAGACAAAAAGAGCCAAAACCCTCCCCCCACCTATCCCCCCCTCCCCCCCCCCCCCCCCCCCCCCCCCCCCCCCCCCCCCCCCCCCCCCCCCCCCCCCCCCCCACCACACACACCACACCGCCACTCGACACAACCACACCATGAATTATTGAACAACGCTCGCAAGAAATTTTGGGGAAAAGAAGAAAAAAAACCCAAACCCCCCTCCCCCCCCCACCCCCCCACCCACCCCCCTCCAAATTTGTGAACATGCACGGGGTACAATTTAAAAAAGCAGAAGGGGGCACCACACACCAAAACAACACCCCACACCACAGTGCCGCGCACGCACGAGCACACAACACAACACATTCTCTCTCTTCCCTCTCTCTCCCTCTCTTTTTGCAGAAGCAGGGGGTGTCCATTTTTTTCAACCTGTGTTTTTTTACTACTGGCCCCCAACCTAACCCCCAACCCCGACCCGCCTTTTAGTTCGTAACCGGGGGAAGCTCAGGGTGACTCCCCCTTTTAAAAAAATACAGTTTGAACACAAACGTTCACAA
>JAFLJL010013649.1:26500-51500 GCA_018398815.1 Conus ventricosus | reverse complement strand
GAAAAAAGCACATAAGCATTCAGGAGGGAAAAAGGCGCGGGGCAAAATTTTCACGCCCCGTTTGTTTCTTCCAACTGTCTTTTTTCAAGGTCCGTTTTGTCCAGAGGGAAGAATTTGTGTGGGGGTTATTTTTGGGTTAAAAAATGTAACCTTAACCCAGAGTGTTTTGTGTTTTAAAAAAAAAACCCCAAGGGGTTTTATTTTATTTTTTAAAAACCTCTGAAGCCCCACCCCCACCCTTCCTTGCATTGTTGTTTTTTCCGTGGGAAACTCGGGTTGCCCCGTGGGGTTAAACGTAGGTGAGTGACCCTCCTCTCACCTGCGAATGATTTTTTTTAAAACCCCAAGGGAAAGGGCGGTCAAAATTTGGGGTTTGGGGGAAGGGGAGGAAAGAAAACGTGTGTGCACCCCTTTGCATGCGGGTTTTCTTGAAACTGTATTTTTGTGAGGGATCCTTTAACCCTCGGGGGGGGCCACCCCCGTTTCCCCTTTTGGGGGGAAATTTCGTTGCTTTTTTTTTTTTTGGGAGATCCATATTTTCCGGGCTTTTGGGCCCTTCGGTTTTTCCCTTTTGGGTTAAACCCAAACTATTGAAACTCCAAGGAGTGTTTGTCTTTCTTGTCCAGCTTTTTTTTAGTATTCCTTGATCCATATCACAGTCGTAAAACCCTATTAACGTAGAGGCAGAACCCTTTTTTTTTTTTCTAAACTTTTGGGGCCCTGCCCGGGGAACGAGCCCGTGCAGGGTTTAAAAAAATTCCGGCTCCTCAAGGACCCCCTTTCACAAGTCGGGTTTGGGTTTGAGTACATTGCGTTTTTAGTTCATATCTTTTTTCCCCTTTTATTATTTTTTAAAAATTTCCCCAAATCGTTTTTAAAGTTTTGGGTTTTTCCCTTTCCCGTTTTAAATTTAAATTTATTTAAATATTTTTTTTGGGTTGTGTTTGGTTTTTTTTTCTTTTACCCTTTTTACCTTTTCGTGTTTTCCAACTTTTAATTATTTTTTTACTTCTGGGCCCAATTTTTTTTTTCATTTACAGAAGTGGGCCCTTTTAAAACCTTTTTCCCCCCAAATAGTAGTGTTGCTGTGTTTGTGTTTTGCGCGTCCCTTTGTACCACTTTCCCGGGGGTCATGTCTTCCCACGTTTTTTTTGTGTGTTAAGTGTGCCCACTTGTAAATGCTTTTTGTTTCAGGATTTGGGTTTTTTTTTTTTTTTTTCCCATTTTTTTTTGTCATTTTTGTATTTTTTTAAGAGCGCCCACAATTTTAAAGGGGGCGCTTTTAATGCCCCGGCCTTTGTTAACAAAAGAGTTGCCCCCGAGGGATTTTTCCCTTTTTTTTAAACCAACCCCGGGGGTTTGACATAAACAAATTGTGAACGTGTTTTGGGGAAATATTTTATGTAGACAAATGCCCGGGAAACTGGGAAATTGTTTAATCTTTTTGGGAGGTCAAAAAATTAGCAACCCGCTCTCCCAGTCCCTGCCCCTTGGTTACTCTCTGTAAGGGAAGTTGTTTAAAAGGGTTTTTGGGCTATCCCCTTTTTTAAAGGGGGGAAAAAACCACTTTTTTTTGTTTTTTCCCGGGCTAATGCTTCTACACTTCTTTTTTTTTTTTACTTCTCTTCATTTCCCTTTCCTCTTGTTGGTTTTCCTCCTTCCCCTCACCGGGGTGCCCTACCTGGGGGGCCGCTGCTCTCCCCGCGACCTTGCATCTGTAGGGGGCCCCCCGCCTTTCCGGTTTCTGCTTTTTGCCGCCCCCGGGAAACCGCAGCTGCGCTGCACCAGGGCCTTGCCCCAAAACAAACCCCCCATCTTCTTCTTCCCCACTCACCCCCCCCCCTTTTCCCTTTTCCCCAGTTTTCACCCCCTTCCTCCTCCTCCCCCGGGGGGTTTGGGAAACGAGGACGCCCCCGGCCCGGCGTGCACCATCTTTGGGGGAGGCCCTTCACCCTGCCCCCTTTCATTTTTGTGTTGGGGCCGGCAAACCCCCTCCCCACCATTTCGGGCCCCGGGGCCCTTGGTGTCACTGCCCTCCCTGTTGTGTACAGGTTTTTGGGACGGCCGCCAAAACCTGTTCCCTGACGGGGGAGTGTTTTCTTTTTTTACCATCGGCCCTTTGTGGTCTCTTTGTGTGTAACTGTATCTCCTTGGAAGGAAAAGGACGTTTCCTTTTTGTGGGGGGGCACCCCGACGCAGACGCGCCCCCCTTTCGCGGGCCCCGCACGGGGGAATGTCCAGGGGTTTTGGGGTTTTTGGGGGGGAAGGGTTTCGTAAGTCTGGCATCCACGTTTTATTGCAGGATAAAGGGACGGGCTTTAAAATCAGTTTTTTTCCAGCAGAGCGTGTAAAAATTTATTATAGTATGTTTGCCGGGAACATAAATTTGTTTTGGGGGCATTTCCACTTTTTACTTTTTTCCCAGGGTTGTCGCCGCTTAGGTGTGTTTTTTTTTCTTTTTGCGGGGTTCCAGTTTATCTATGTCGTCAATTTTAACCCATCATTTTTTAACAATCTTTTTTGGTGAAATGTCCCTTCGTCTGTTAGCTTTTTAAAAAAGAGTGAAATTAATTTGGGTTGTTTTTTTACACCCCCCTTAGCAGTTGAACTTCCCCAGTATCTACCCCTTTTTTCCAAAGGGGTATTCCCCAAAGACGTTCCCCTTTGTTTTGGCCTTGCTTTTTTTAAGGGATTAGTCTAAAATTTTCCCCTTCCAAACCGTAATCCTGTCTCATCCCACGGGTTTGGTTTTTTCCCCCTTGATTTGTATTTTGGGAAATTTCCTGGTCATCCCTTTTTTTTTTTTTTTCGAGGGATCAGTTTTTTGGCAAGCATTCCTGTTTTTTTTAAAGTTTTTGTTTCCCCCTTGTTTGGGCATTTTGGCTCTACCCAAACCTCCGGGCCCCCAACCCGAACCGGGCCGGGGCGGAAGGGTTAGTGGAGAGAGATTCGATTATTTTGTTGGGGGTTGGTGTGGTGGGTGTGTGTGCCCCTTCTTTTATTTAAAACCCCTTTTTTGAAGTTATAAAGGTATACCCGCCCCTTATAATATGTATGTAAACAGGTTTGAACATCTTTTTTTTTTTTTTGTGATTTTTAAAGTTTCAGTTTTTTTTTTTGGTAATTTTTCCTGTTTAATTTGATGTTTGTGGGGTTGGCGCGTTTGATTGGGTTTGGGAGCTTGCGTTTCCCCTTGAACAATTCCCACGTGACATCACCCACTGACAATTAGGGGGCCTCGTCCGGGATCGCTTTTACCTTTCTTGACCTTTTCCGCGGGATTTTTGTGTTGTCTTTTTTTTGGCGTAGTGTTTGTGCTTAAAAACTGTGCTTACGGAATGGGCCCTGGGGAGGTTGGGGGGGTTTAAACCCTTTAGCTTTGTAGGGGGTAACTTTTTGGGGGTTGGACTAGAACCCTCTACGGGTGTTATTCAAAATTTTTCCCTTTTGTGAAAGTTGTTTAGGGGGGTTTTTATTTTATTCCCTCGCAGTTTCGGGGTTTTGCGACCTTTGGGGGAAAACCTTCCCCGTCTTTTGTTTTTTGGCCTCGTCCTCCCGTTGAATCTGTCGCGTCTTTGGTTAAAGGGTTTGGCATTTTTTTTCCCTCTCCTTTTGGAAAATTCTGGGCATAAATAGTTTTTTTGGACGGAAGTTGGTTAGTTCGTTTTTTTGTTTGGTTGGTTGTATTTAGGAATTGTGTATTACACTTTATGATCTTTGTAAAGGATCCCTTAAGAGTGAATTCAAAAAATGGGTTTTTTAAAATGAAGAAATTTTTTGTTTTGGGGAACAGAGAAAAACCTTTTAAGCTTTTTAAATTTCCTGGGCCCGGGTTGTTACTGTTTTCTGAGGGGTTAAAGTGGTTTTGGCTCTGACACATTGTGGGAAGGACTTTGGTGAAAAACGGTGTTTATTTTTTTGTGAACAGGTTTTGGGTTTAGTAGCCCAAAGGTTGGGAAATGGGAAAACGGGGTTCCCAAATTTTCTGTTTTTTGATTATTGTTGATTTTTCCTTTCCCATGAGTTAGGGCTCCAGGCTAGTGTTGATATTTTTCTTTAAGCCGACGTCCGCCCCGTGTGGGTGTTTTTACTTGGGTGCGGTGAAAACCAACAGCGCCTACCGTTTGGGGTTGGGTTCCCTAGAGTTCACTTTATTGACGGGGTTTTAGATTTTTTTTTTAACCGTCATTAAACTGACATTGTGTTGGGGTCCTTTAGGCTTGCGAGCAAACTGTGACTCCGCGGGGAAAAAGCTTGTGGGGGTACGCTCTTTCGAACGTGGGGGGAAAGGGGTTATTTACACGGGTTTCCGGAACTTATCTTTCCGAAAAAATAAATCTTTTTTGGCAAAAACCATGGTTTCTGATGGGGTTTGGTGACTCGATCTGCCCCTCGGGCTGCCCCCGGTGGGTTCTGGGAAAAGCTTTTGTGAGAGCTTTTTTTCCTTCGCCCCCGGGTGGGGACGACCACTTTTAAAACCACGATGTCAAACGCCGCCTGGGATGGAAACCCAAACGCTGTCGGGGGGTCTTTGTACCTCCTTCCTCATTGGGGTTAATACTCCGACTGAGTCAGCCCGTAAAATTTCCATTTTTTCCAAATCCTCCGGGGGTCACCCCCCAATATTTTGGGACCCCCCAAACCGTACCAACGAACCCCCCCTTCGCCCGCCAAATTGGTACCCTTTTCCTGAAATTTTGGGCACCCGGGGCCCCCGTGGGGAGGGTGAGAGGGAAGGGATCATTTAGGTGGGAATAGGAGGGAAGGCCGGGAGAAGGGAGAGAGAGGAGGGGTGAGGCCAAGGAGAAGTTGGAGGGGGAAGTTAAAAATTCAGGGGGGAAGTTTAGAGAAACCCGAAAAGGAAGCTGGGGAAAGGGGCGGGAAAGAACGTAGGAGAGGTGAGAGAGAGGAAACTGAGGGGGCTGAGGGGCACGTGGGGGGAGACCCTGAGAGAGGGGAAACAAAAGGGGCGTGAAGGGGCCCACGTAGGAGAGCTGAGAGGGAAAGAGAGAACCCCCGAAGGAAGCTGGGAAAGGGCGGAAGGGAAACGTAGGAGGCTGAGAGAGAGGAGGGGGGAAGGCCAAGGAGAAGTGGGACAGAGAGTGAGAATAGCAAAAAGGGGAAGAGAGGGGGAAAGGGTTCAGGCAGTAGGAGAAAAAGGCTGAAAAAAAGGGGGCTGAACCAACAGATCCTGGAGCGAGCCGGACAGAGCAACGGGCCTCTGAGCATCAGGACTGAATAAAAAGGGGCATGCCCCGGGGACGAGGAGGGGGGAAAAACCCCGGGACGTAAGGGGCTTTGGGGTTTCAGCCCCCCCAAGATCCGCTTTCCTTTTTTCCCAAACCCGGGGAAGCCCTTTTAAAGACGTTTTTCCCGGGAAACACTTCGGGAAATTGGGTAAAACCCCCTTTTTGGGCTGACTGGGGGTTTAAAAAGGGGAAGTAACCTAAAGGGCGAGGTTCCGGGGTTTTTGGTTTAAGGGGGCTTTGGGTAAAAAACTTCTTCCCCCCAGTTCCTATGAGGATCTAAAGCTCCCCTTCGCAAACGGCTCCCATGACCCCAAAATTTCCAAACCGTTTTGGGTTTTGGGACTATGAAAAAGGGGCCCCGGAAAACGAAACCTTTCCCCCATTTTGGGGGAACGTTTAAAGGAAGAGGGTTGAACTTTTGGGTGGATGCTTTCAGTTTCCCCCCTACGGAGCGTCCTACGGGCAGCGGGCAACTTTAGCGTCTGCAGATCTAAGAATAAAACCCTGGGAGAAGCCCGTGGGGGAAACGTTCCCAAGGGCAATAACCATTCCCCAAAAGCATTTGGGGACCCCAAGGCGGTTTTTTAAATTTCTGACGCTGGGGACCCAACAAGAGCCCCCAAGCCATCGGACGGACCGCCCCGGAAAAAACCTGCGGTTCCGTCTTTAAAAACTTACAGGGGTCAAGGAACAGGGTCCCCCCAAAGTAAAAAGGGACGGTGTTTTCCCTGTGGATCTACTGAGCACTTGAGAAATGTGGCCCCAAGCGGGGAGCACCCTTCAATTTGTGAGGCTGGGGTCCGATCGTGGCAACGGAAATCACCCCCCCCAGGGGGAAAACCCGAGTTCCCCCCATTCGCATCCGTGGTTTTAGGGGTGTGTAGATGCCATTAGGGATTCTGGCCAAACAGCAATCTTTGTTGACCAAATCTGTTTCCCTTTTTGAGGTGAACTGGGGGGCCCCAAGGTGGGTTTTCGGGGATTGAGGGGAGGGTCAATCCCAAACGGGGCCCCTGCACGATCCGTTTGTCAACCCCTTTTTTTGGGGGGCACGGTTTTGGGCGATCGGCGTGGACAAGCCAGCATATCCCTTTCGGGGGAGGGAACGTGGTGGGGGAAATTCGAGGATGGACAAATTTTGGGGAAAACTCCAAATGACCTACCTCTTCAAGCCTGTGCAAATGGCAACCCACTGTGCCCCCAAAAGAAAACAAGAGCCACTCAAACCCTATTGAAGCCCCTCAAGATGGAGTGCGTTGGGGAAATGTGGGCCCCCAAAAAGGTGAAGGATTAAAAGCAACGTGATCCTACCCTCAACGGGGCAAAGAACTTGGAAAACCCCCCCGAAATTTGGCGGGGGAAATGGGCAGACTCTGGTTTATCAAAAGGAAAGGCGTTCTTTAAACGAAATTTTGAGGGGAAAAACCAGAAGCTCGAACAGGTTGGTTTTGCCCCCGCACTCTCCGCGAAACGTCCTACAGTTTTGGGCAAAGAAATTTCCCCCAGGGTGGACATTTAGGGGGCAAGAAGACCTCGAGAGGATCAAAGGGAAGAAATTTTACTGGCCTGGCATGGAGAAAGTTGCGCGTATTGCCGCTCTTGTGACGTGTGCCAAAGAACAAAACCCAAAGGTACAACACAAGAGTTTCCCCTAGGGAAAAATGCCCTAGTTTGAAAGCCCTTCTCCCAAGGAGGGTGGACTTGTTTTGGGGCCCCTCATCCCCAAACCTCAGTTCGAGGACATCGGTACACCTGTCCCTGGTGGGTTAGGCCCCGAGATACCCCGGAAACAGTTTCTCTGAAGTCCATAGGGGCTCCAACTGTCGCCGAACACTCTGGGGGATGTGGCCCCGGGCTGGAATTTTCCCGACCAAGTACTTTCCCCACCAAGGGGCACAATTTTTGTCGGAGGTTTGGCCCCAGGCTTTTCCCCTTTCCCAACATACTTTGGTTTACCCCGACTCCCTATCATGCGCAAGCAAAAAGGTCTGGCGAACGTTTTAAAAGCCACACTGAAACCCAAAAGCTTTAACGACTCGCCAAGAGCAAACCCAAGGGTGGGATAGATAATCCCAGGGGCCTCTTTTCTTTTCCCCTGAAGGCCACAGGAGACCATGCTTTTTTTTCCTTTTTAATTGTTGTACGGCGACGGTAAGGGGGCCCAAAGTCCGTATTGAAGAACATTGGAACAAGAGAAACCGGAGGAGGAAAAAAAAGAAAAAAATTTGCATATGTGCTTGGGCTTTAGGGAAAAGGGTTGCAGAGACCTGCGAAATGGTTTATCTCATTCAGGGGAGCTTTAGGAGAGGGGTAAAACGGGTCTTTGATTAAAAAGGCCCCGGGGAAAAGGTGGGTTGAACCGGGGGGTAAGGGCCCTTCTCCTTCCGTTTCCCTGCAAAACAAGCTCCAAAATTTGCCTGGGAAGGGCCATGTAGAGGCGGGTTTTCTTTGTAGGATGGACAAAAGGCTGTTTTTTGTTCTTCGGGGCTGACCGGAGATTCTCTGAAATGCGTGTATCCCTGGACCGGGGTTTTGTGGTTTTTTTTTTTTTTTTTTTACTTTGCAAAAGAAAAACCCTTTTTAAAATGGGGGCAGGTTGGGGTAGGTGGTACCTCATTTGGGACCGAGCTTTTTTGTTGGGGGGGGTGGGCACGCACTGATTTTTTTCTTCCAACTGTCATTTCAAGGGCCGTTTTTTAAGAGGGAAGAATTTGGGGTAGGGGTTAGTTTTGTTTTAAAAAGAAACCTTTAAACAGAGTGTCTTGTGTCTTAAAAAAAAAACCAAATGAGTTTTATTTTAGCTTTTTAAAATCTGCAGCCCCCCCTCCATCCCGCATTGTCAAGTGTTTTCCGTGTGGAATCGGGGTTCCCCGTGGGGTTAAACGTTTGGGTGAGTGAGCCCCTCTCACCTCAATGAGTTTTTTTTGGAAACCCAAAGGAGGCGGGGCGAAAATTGGGGGGGAGAGTGGGAGGAAAGATAACGTGTCGGGCAAGGGCCCTTTTGATGCAGGTTTTTTTTAAAATTTTTTTTTTGTGAGGGAAACCATATCCCCTGGGGGGGGCCACCCCCTTTTTGCCTTTGAGGGGGAAAATTCGGGTTTCCTTTTTTTTTTTTTGGGGGTCCAAATCCGGGCCTTGGCATCAGGGTTTTTCCTTTGGGTTGAACCAAACAATTTTACTCCCTAGGAGTGCTTTCGTCTTTTCCAGCTTTTTGTAGATTCCCGTGAACCATATCACAGTCGTGGGAAACCCCTATTTAAAGTAAGGAAAGCCTGTTTTTTTTTTTAAACTTTTAGGCCCTTTTACCGGGGGTACAGCCGGCAGGGGTTACTAAATTTCCGGTCCCCAAGGAGTCCCCTTTTTTACAGTCTGGTTGGTGGGGTTTCATTGCGTAGTTTGTTAAATCCCATTTTCTTTTTATTTTTTTTATTTCCAATCGATTTTAAAGAATTGGGTTTTTCCCCCCAGCTATTACCCTTTAAAAATTTTTTAAAAATTTTTTTTTTGGGTTTTGTTTGGGGTATTATTTTCGTTTACATATTACCTTTTTTGTTTTTAAAACCAAATTTAATTATTTATTTATTTAGGGCCCTTTTATTTTCAAATTTTTCCAAACATGGGCCCCTGTTTTTCCATTTTCCCCCTCCCCAAAAATGTATGTTGCCCGTGTTCTGTGTGTTGTGCGTGCCCGTACCCCATTCCGGGGCTGTCTTGCCCCCCGTTTTTGTGTGTTAAGTTCGTCACTTGTAAATGGTGTGTTCAGGATTGGGGGTTTTTTTTTTTTTTAAACCCTTTTTTGGGTTTTCATTTTTTTTAAAAATTTTAAACGCCCCCAAAATTTATGTGGCGCTTTTAAAAACCCTTTCCCGGGCCCTTTTTTAACAGGAAAGGGGTTGTCCCCAGGGGAAAGAAATTTGTTTTTTTTTTTAAGAGAGCCAACCCCGGGGGTGTTTACAAAAACGGGTGGGAAAGTTTTTATTGGAAATTGTATGTAGACCCAAAATGTCTGGCTGGGGGGAAATGTTTTAATACATTTTGAGGTAAAAAAATTTGCAAGCGCTCTGCCAGTGCCTTCCTTGTTACCCCTCTGTAATGGGTTTCTGCTTACGGGGTTTTTTCATGCACCATTTTAATGGGAAACCCCTCTTTTTTTTTGTTTTCCCCGGACTACTGCTTCTACACTTTTTTGTTTTTGTTCTCTTTGTCTTCTACTTCTTCCCCTTGTTGGTTTTTTTTTCCTTCCCCCCACCCGTGGCTGACCTACCTGGGGGCCGCTTTCTGCTGCCCCGACCTTTTCATCTGTAAAACGGGTCTGCCGCCCTTTCCGGGGGTTTTTGCTGTTGCCCCCCACCGGTACCGCAGCTGCTGTGCCCACCAAAGGCTTTGACCCAACTACCCCCCATCTTCTTCTTCGCCCCCCCATATCCCCCCCCCTTTCCTCTCCCAGGGCCCTTTGGGCCCTTTTCCCCCTCCTCCGGGCCCCGGGGGCCCGGAAAAGAGGAAGCACCGGGCCCCCGTGCCCATCTTTGGGAAAAGGGACCTTCAGCCTGCCCCCCTTTTTTTGTGTTTCGCCCCGACCCCACTCCCCTACCACCCACGCTTTGGGGTCGCTGGGGTCACTGCCCCACCCGTTTTGTTACGGGGGGGGGTTGGGGGGGGGGCCCCCCCAAAACCTGTGTGCCCCCCTGGAGTGTATTTCACCTTTTTCCATCGCCTTTGTGGCTCCTTTTTTGTGTAACCCGTTCTCCCGGAAAGGAGAAAGGGCGCTTTCCTGTTTGGTGTGCATCCCACGGGCAGAAGCGCTCTCCCTTTGCTGGGCCCCCCCAACAGGAAAGTAAAACCCGGGTTTAGGCTTTGGGGGGATCGGTTCAAGTCGGCATCCCCCGTTTTATTGCAGAGAAAAAAGGACCCGGCGTTAAATCAGTTTTTTTCAGCAAGCGCCCGTAAACAAATTTATTTTAGCTATGTTTGCCTGACATGAATGTTGTGTTGGGGATTTTTCCAAAATATACTTGCTTTCCAGGGGTTTCGCCGCTGTATGGTGTGTTTTTTTTTTCTTGTCAGGGGTTCCCGTTTTTCTATGTCGGCAAGTTTAACCCATGCATTGTTTAAACAATCTTTCTGTGATGAAAATGTTTCCCTTCGGTTTTTTTTTAGCGTTTAAAAAAAAGTGAAATTTAAAGTTTTGGTGTTTGGGTTTCAGCCCTTAGCATTGAACTCCCCCGTATACTACCCCATTCCAAGGGTTTTTGCCCCCCGACGCTCCCCCTTTTTTTTTGGTTGCCTTTTTTTAATGATCTATGCTAAAAAAGTCCCCCTTCCGAACCCTAATCCTGTCTTCCAAAATGGGTTTTTGCCCTTGATTTGTATCTTGGCAATTTTGGGCATCCCCATTTTTAATTTTTTGAGGGGTTTAGTTTTTGGAATTTTCCCGTTTTTTTTTAAAATTGTTCCCCTTCGTTTTTCATTTTTGGGTTAAAACCCCAACCCCCCTGGCCCCCAAACCAAAAATCCCCCCCCCCCCCCGGGGGCATGTTAGTGGAAGAGATTCGATTATTTTGTTGTTTGGGTTTTTGTGTGCGGTGTGTGTGTGTCCCCTTTTCCTTTTTTTTCATCCCTTTTGAAGTTTTTTTTGTATTTCCCCTCCCTTTTTTTTGTAGGGAAAATTTTTTGGGGAACATCTGTTTTTTTTTTGACAGTAAAGTTTCAGTTTTTTTTTTTACTTATTTTTTCCCTGTTTTAAATTTTATTTTTTTGTGTGGTTCGCGCGATTGAGTTGGGATTTAGCAAAAGCGTTTCCCCGAACAATTTCCCGTGAAAATCAACCCCGTGAAAAGGGGGGAAAGGTTTGGGGAAAAGCATGGGAAACACGCATTAACTCGTACGCCATGAAGAAAGACAAAAAGACTTCTGAAAGAGATGCGTTTTGAGACCAGATTTGAACGCAGAGAGAGTCTGTGAAGAGCGGAGCTGGGAGGGGAGGGAGTTCCAGACAAGGGGGGCTTGATAACTGAAAGAACGTTGGCCAAAGGATTTCAGTTTCATGCGGGGAAGCTTTAGAAGTTTGTCACTGCTAGAGCGGAGAGTGCGAGAGGGTTGATAAGTGACAAGTGTGTTGGAAAGATAAGCAGGCAATATTTCATCAAAGTGTCGGAAGGCAAGTGTTGCGAGTTTATACTGAATGCGCGCGTGAATGGGAAGCCAGTGTAGTCTAACTAACAGAGGTGTAGTGTGGGTTCTTTTCGACATTGGAAAACAAGTCTGGCTACGTTGTTTTGTATACGTTGAAGTCGGTTTATATCGACAGCGGGAAGACCGGCAAGAATGCTGTTACAGTAGTCGAGTTTTGACATGATGAGGGAACAGATAAGTTGGGCAGTCCCTTTCTGTGTAAGATATGAGCGAATTGACGCGATCTTTCTCAAAGCCAAATAGGCTGCACGACACAGGTGACCGATCTGGACATTCATGGACAGCATACTATCCAAATGGACACCCAGATCCCTCACGCTGTCTTCAAAGGGAATTTTGTTGGTTCCAGCTTGAATAGATTTTTCAGAAATGCGATCCAAAACAGAACGAGGTGCTGCCAACAGAGCCTCAGTTTTTTCATCATTTAGCTTGAGCTTATTTTTAAGCATCCATGATTTAACAGATTGGAAACACAGTTCAAATTCCGATACCAAAAGATGGAATGAAGCAGGCGCAGCAGCGTCGTGCAGCTGGGTGTCATCGGCAAATTTCTGATGAGGAATCCCGTGTTCCTCAATGACCATAGATAGAAGTTGAATATACAGAGAGAAGAGAAGAGGGCCCAAAACGGAGCCTTGGGGCACACCAAAGTCCAGGGAAGGGGAGAGGAGACCTTGCCACCAACAGACACAGATTGAGTTCTGCCAGTCAAGTATGACCGAAACCATTCTAATGCAGTGTCTGTGATGCCGAAAGACACCGACAGTCTTTTTAAAAGAATTCTGTGGTCGATAGTGTCAAATGCGGCACTGAGATCTAGCAAAGTCAGAAGCGATGCCTTTTTGTTGTCAGGGGACCGAAGGAGACTGTCAGTCACACAAAGCAACGCTGTTTCAGTACTGTGATTTTGTCTGTATGCAGACTGGTTTATATCATACAGATTGTGCTGGGACAGATGGCGTTCGAGTTGCACAAAGACAACCTTTTCCAGGAGTTTGGAGAGAAAAGGAAGGTGAGAAACAGGTCTAAAGTTTTTAGGTTCATCGGGACATAGGTTATTTTTCTTTAGAAGAGCATGTTTAAAACATCCAGGAACAGAGCCAGTAGCCAGAGAAACATTTATAATGACCTTTTCTTATTCAACTGGGAGGGAGAGAGGAAAAAGAAAAAAATTAAGTCATGATTTCCCCTGTTTTGGACAAAGTGGCGAGCCTGCCAGGATTGAATGACCCAAGTTAGTCTCAGGAGGGAAACAAAGAGAGTGCTAGAGTAGTACTGGGGCAAAGCATCCACTAAGGGCAATTATAATTAGCTCTTCCTAATAATTTTCTTTAGTTCTTTGAGTGTTGAGTATTGACATGTGTGTAGGGTGGGTGTATTAATCAAAGGTCGTTCAGAGAAACGAAGAACAAGGTTCTAGCCCTAACTCTCACAGAACCTGTGATTTAAGATTAAGGCTCCTTTGTGTTAGGAACACTACCACTCGTTGGTGTACTCAAAACGTTTAATAGATAAACTGTTTACTGACTTTTTTTCCGGGTTTATAAGCGTAAACTGTTTTAGTGGTGCTACATTATATCAGAAAGAATGGCTGACGAAAGTTTTACCCTCATAGAGAAACTAGAAAGTCTGGGGAAAGAAATGGGATGTACAGGAGATGAACTGTGTAAGTTCATAGAAACTCAGCAAAAGACTGAGAGAGATGAAAGGGCTGAGAGATGGAAGTTCGAAAGGGAAACGTCCGGAGGAAGAAACTGCTGCGCCAAAGGCTAAAGCAGATGGAAAGTGTATAGCAGCCAAGGCAAAAGCAGATGCAAGAGTGCACTGCCAAAGCAAGAGCAATGCAGAGTGCAGCTGCCCAGGCAAGAGCAGATGCACAGAGGGCAAGAGCAGAAGTGGAATAGAGATTCTAGCCAAACAAATTGAGTTGGAAAGAATAAAATCTGAAAATCGTAGTGAAATAGACACCAGTTCTGAGTCAGTAGGCCACAGACTAAATTCCGCGCCTAGGCCTAAACTTTCAGAGAAGAAACTGATTCGATCAATATAATTTATAGATTAGTATATTATAGATTAATATAGATTAGTCGTTTGAATCGTTTGCCGAGCACGCGGGCTGGCCTTGACAGGTCGTGCGTTACACACCGTTTCTACCTAACCCAAATCTGATCAGAGGATTTTGACAAGGTAAAACAAACAGTTCTAAAGGCATATGATTTAACTGCAGAATTGATTCAGGCATAAGTTTCGCGAGGCGAAAAATCGAACAGGTGAAAATGTATGCACATTTTGGAGTGAGACTGGACCACTATTTGAACAAGTGGGTAGAACTTGGTGGAGTGGACTGTGGTTTTGAAGGCCTGAAGACACTGGTGATGAAGGAACAGATGCTTGATGGCTGTGGGCCGGGCCTCACAATACACATCAAGGAAAAGAATGCAGCAACAGTAGCTGAAGTACTTGAAGCAGCAGAGAATTATCTGGAAGCAAGGCGTGACTTGCCTCAACAAGAGGAAAGCCTGGAGCAAGACCACAGGTCTGAACACTCTTCACACAATGGGTCAGTAGTACACACCTGTAAGCCCATGGTGTCACGTGAACAAACAAATGGGTCAGTAGTACACACCTGTAAGCCCATGGTGTCACGTGAACAAACAAATGGGTCAGTAGTAAAACACCTGTAAGCCCATGATGTCACGTGAACAAACAAAGGTGAAGGCCCACGTGGATAAGGCTGTAGGCACCCATATTCAAATGTGTTCCCATATTCAAATGTGTTCGTGCCATTCATAAGATTGACCCTGCTGATTTTTCTCATGACATCACTAACATTATCACGCCTGACGTAAACACTTACTGACCTGAACATTGGTCTTAGAAAAGTTTTGGATAAGCATGCGCCTGTACGTCAGCGGACGGTACACTGGCGTCGCCCGGCTCCGTGGTACAACTCAATTGCACCTGAGCTGCGAGAATTGAAACGCGAGCGACGTCGAGCCGAGCGGCGCTGGGTATCATCTAGACTGACAATACACAAGCAAATTTATGATGCTGCCAAACAGAAAGTCGTAGAGTTTGTCCATCAAGCCAAAACCGCATTTTATTCTTCCAAAGTTGCAGCAGCATCCTCGTGTAAAGAACTGTTTAGAACTGTCACTAGCATGTTGGGTAAGGCTGCAAGTGTTGTAATGCCGTCCACTCATGAGCCGTCACAGCTTCCTGGTTTGTTTTCTCAGTTTTTCGCCCACAAAATTCAGACAATTCGAAACGCTTTCTCCCCATCCTCAGATACTTCAGATCAGTCTGTTGTTTTTAACGGTAACCACACTCTGTGAGTTCTTGCCATGTCCCGAGCAGACTGTTCGTAAAATCATTACACAGTCTGCGAAAACATCCTGTGACCTTGACCCCATTCCCACCCCACTCCTCTTTGATCACCTTGACTCTCTCCTTCCTACCATCACCAAAATTCTTAACGAGTCTCTGTCTTCTGGCACAGTTCCCACTGACTTTAAGACCGCCCTTGTTAAACCTCTACTCAAGAAAAGCAGTCTCGATCCCAACGTTCTTAAAAATTACAGACCCATCTCAAATCTTCCCTTCCTATCCAAAATTCTCGAGAAAGTCATTCTTCAACAGCTCTCTCACCATCTGGCCTCAAACAACCTCCTCACACCACACCAGTCAGCCTATCGCCCTGGGCACAGCACGGAGACCACCATCCTCCGCATTCTCAATGATATTCTAAATTCCTTAGACGAAAACAAAATTTCTGTCCTTCTTTTGCTAGATCTTTCGGCAGCCTTTGACACCATAGACCATGAAATCCTTCTCTCTTGTTTGAAATACACATGTGGCATCAGGGAAACAGCTTTAAAATTGGTTTCGTTCTTATCTTCTAGATAGGAAACAGTTTCATTCAAGTAGGTGACCACCGTTCTGATGAATCTAACCTCCAGTTTGGCGTGCCTCGGGGATCCGTGCTGGGACCTTTCCTCTTTATTTTGTACACCACTCCATTGTCTAATGTCATCCGCGGCCATTCCATTTCGCATGAAATGTTTGCGGATGATACTCAGCTGCTCCATTCCTCTGTCATCGATGACTACTCACCCTTGTTTCTACTCTTCAATCTTGTACTTCTGATATTGAGACCTGGATGTCAGCAAATAAGCTTAAATTAAACTGTGAGAAGACTGAAGCCATCCGTTTTCAAAGCAGTCACATCATGGCCCTGATCCGCTCCCTTCTTCTTTGACCTTAGGTTCCATGCACTATTGAATTTTCAAACACTGTTCGTGACCTTGGTGTTCTCCTTGATAGTGACCTCTCAATGAAACAGCATGTCACAAAAACTTGTCAGTTAGCTTATATGGAACTTAAACGAATTGCTGCCATTCGACCCTATCTCACCGAAGACGCGACAAAAACTCTCGTTTCATCATACATCCTTTCAACGCTAGATTACTGCAACTGTGTTCTCCTCGGCTGTCCCTCAACTGTCATCCAACCCCTCCAATGTGTACAGAACTCTGCAGCCCGTCTCATTTGCAAATCTCCTAGGACCCAACCCTGCAGCCCTCTCCTGAAAAAGCTGCACTGGCTCCCCGTTGAAGAAAGAATTAAATACAAATGTTGTTGCCTCTGCTTCAAGATTTTCACTGGTGATGCCCCTGCCTATCTTTCCGATCTCCTTCAAGTATAAAGTCCCATCACGAACGCTCCGCTCCTCCACTGACACCAGAACCTTCCGCTTCCCAGTTACCGTCCCCATCGTAAACAGCATGGCGAACGAGCTTTCTCATACGCAGCTGCCAAAGTCTGGAATAAACTCCCCTATGACTTAAGACATTCTCAAACCTTTTCTTCCTTCAAAACCTCCCTGAAAACCCACCTTTTCAAACAATACTAAGAAGACAGTTATTACCAGATAGCTGATTGACTCTTGTTGTTTTGTGGATCGCTTAATAGTTTGTGCTTGTTGCAGCTGTTGTGTATTGTGTGTTTGTGCGTGGGAGTGTGTGTGCGCGTGGTGAGAGAGTGGGAGAGAGCCTTTGTTTTTCATTTTCTAAACCGTTTTTCAATGTATTTTTTTCTTTACATTTAGCAATTGTATTTTTTCTGCCTTTGTAAAGCGCCTTGTGCCGTGGAAGCGCTATATAAAATCCCCATTATTATTATTATTATTATTAGATAAACGTACATGCTTCTTGTGCAATAAGACAGGACACTTGGCTAGAGACTGCCAATTTAGGATCCCCGAAAGTTGAAGCAATGAGATAACATCGATGTGCACAAAGGCAGAGTAGGGGGGAAAATGTGGTTAATGTCATTAGAGACTCTGGGTGCACAGGTGTAATGGTGAAAGAATCGTGGTTGTTAAGGAGGGACAATTCACAGGTAAAACACAGGAGTGTAGGCAAATAGATGGAACAGTATCAGAATTAAAAACAGCAGGCTTATCATTGATACACCATTTCATAGTGGGATTGTACAGGTGCTGGCCGTCCCAAAGCCGCCGTATGGACGTGATAATCAGGAACATCCCAGGAGCGCGTGATACCACGACCCCAATCCTGACTTCTCTGTTGAATCAGAGAAAAGAAATCACGTGAGAGAAAGGCCCCAGGCGGTCCCCCACCCCCACCCCAAGGCAATGGAGCGTGTCCAGTGAGACCAACCCCACTCACTTATGGGCAGAACAAAAGGGCGACCACTCGCTTAGAAAACTGTTTGGGCTCACTCACTCACCGGGCAGAAGAAAAATGTTAAGGATGGTACAGTAGCTTTTGAGTTAGAGGACGGAATATTGTATCGGACCTTCAAAAGTTCAAAGACGGGAAAGACAAAAAAGGCAAATTGTCATTCCTAGGCAGCACAGAAAGGCGGTGATGTCAGCAAAACATGTGACGTCAGCCTTGGGCCATCTCGGTAAGAAGGCCACACACCAGAAACTGATGAGGGAATACTACTGGCCTGGTATCTTAGGCGGTATCTGGCGTTTCTGTGCACATTGCAAGCACCAGGGCCAGTCTCAATGATGATACCCCACTAAAAAGGGGCAGTAGGCCAAATTAAATTGTCGTAGGAATTAGCGAGAGCGTGTGCGTGTGTCTTTTGCCGCGTTCGTGTATGCATGGTGGTAAACATAGCCGGTGGCTGGTAAAAAGAGAAAGGGAGAGAATTTCTATAGAAACATAATGTTTATCTATATACAGCCACACTACTCAGTAGCTGCTGGAGATTCAATTTTTCGTTGATATTCATTGGGACTTTAAGGTAGAATTACGTGCTTTCTTGGTGTAAGTAGGCTTATGAGAGGCCTAGATTAGCATTGTTTAATGAGAGAATTATGAGAGTGTCAGCTCCTTGAATGTGTTTTAGCCAATGCAGGGCATTGTCTTCAAAGTGGGTGGAATTGTCAAGGGAGCAAAACCTCCAAAGGGCCTTAAGCGTTTTAGAGAAAAGGAATGCACACACGTGGTGGAGAACTAGGTGATGGGCTGATTAGTAATACTCCCTCACCTAGGCATACAGTCGAACTGTGTCAAGGAGGTTGAGTGGTCTGGCAATTGTCACATGACAGATGGCACCTAAGGTAGTGAGGACCCTCCTGAGTTTGAACCTTCCCGATAGTGAAAGGGAGGGAAATGTAACCACTAGGACCTCGGAGCATTGAGAAGGTGCTACATACTCAGTCAGCTGAAGTTGCTTTGTAAACAGTCCTTGAAGAGCAGGAGTCGTTGGCTATTCAGATGGTATTGCCGTGGGGCAATGTGTTGGGGCTTTGTCAGGCTGGTTGAATGCAAGTAGACGTTGTTGTCATAGCTTTCCTAGGATAATTACTGTGTTAAAGTGGCTCTTGGAGTCGGTGGGAATTTTCTATGTCCATTTGGTTGCCAGCAGCTGTTTCCTAAGCAAGTAAGTAGGGATGTGTGAAATGCTGATGTGTGGAAAGAATGTAGCGAAAGGGGAATTCAGTGTACTTATGAACAAGGGTGGTGGAGAAACAACATGGACAAAACGCATGGCCCAAAGGGAAATCCTTTGTGTCCATCCTATATAAACTGAGGAGAACAACCTGACGAGGGGAGGAGAAGAATACCACGAGGGAAAGAAGAACAGAGGAGAGAGGAGAGAGGAGTGCGCAGGACAGAGAAGGATTGAGGAGAAACGTGGTCTGGAAGACAGAAGAGACAGCAAGGTTTTAGGGTAAAAGGCAAGTGAAAGAAAGACTGAATTTAAAACCCAGAGGTGGGTGAAAGAGACAAAGAAGATTTCTGCGTTGAGTTCCCAGAGACGCCTACGAAGACCCAGTCCTGAAAAGTGGAGCCAGTCAACCAAGGGCGTCACCATCACCCAGTGCCAAAGAAAAACTTGAAGTGACATGTTCAAGAAGTGTGGTTGTGGTGTGTGAAATTGGTTGTGTGTGTGTGTGTGTGGAAACCTGGTTCAGATAAGAAGTCACTTTACTATAACCCAGGATTTGGAAGTATTGATCTTTAATGTTTTGATTTTTCTATTTTGTGTCATTGGATTTTTCATGTGCATTTATAAGTAGCATTGAAATTGTATTTCTTGTTCAGTTGTGTTAGGAGGAGAAACGAATGCGTGCACCTCCCATTCCCAAAGATGAGGTGAATGTTTGGTGGGTGTATGAGTTCGCATATGTGTATAATAGTGCAGAGCTAACCTTGGTGTGTTAAGCCTGACAATAATAAACATCACTTAGTGCACTTAAGCAATACCATCACGATTTTCCCCATCTTGGACACAACACACTTCATCTCCTCTTGATTGTGGACACAGAGTGGACACTCAAGATTATAAGCATTTACTTGTTTGAAACGACAATGATGAACAGAAAGATAGGAAAAGCTGATTTCAAATTCGAGGTTGACTGCCAGAACATGTATCTCAATTTTCTGAAAGTTTACAGGAACTTTCAGCTGCTTGTAGCATGAAAACAAATTAAGTGAGCGCCTCAAAACATTTACACAAAGTTCATCATATCATTCCTGCTGAACGCATTTCCTTGAACTTGCATTTATCTCTTGCGCTAAGTGTAAACAATACAATTCAAAACTTGCACAAGATGCTTGGTTTTCGATGACTGAAAGTGCCATGATCAAGGACAACCAGAAGCCAGTATCTCAAGATACGAGGTTTTGTCATACCTGTACTGAAAGCATTTTCACCAGTTGAGACAACAGAGCAAAGTATGGATACTTGGTTTTTACGAGCTCAAAGCGCCATGGGTTTAGGACAACCAGAAACCAGTATCTCAAAGTACTGGGGTTTTGGGAAAAGTTTGTACAGAAAGTATTTCCTCAAAACATCGTAGTTTGATGTACTGGACTTTGTAGGTACATGAAAGGCGTCTCTTGTTAACAAATGGAACTGCCTAAATCGAGTTGTTTTGTTCCAGTGGGATTTTGTAGTCACAGATATGCTGGTCAGACCTTGGTGCCTAACATTGGCTGTGTCTTTTTATGTACATGTGTTTAGTGAATGTGCACATGTGTGTATGGATGTGTGGGCGTGGGCCCATATGTGTGCGCATGCGCATGTATGCGTGTTTGTGTGTGTGTTTGTATGTGTGTGCATGCATGTGTGTGCGCTTGTGTGTATGTGTGTACGCACGTGTGTGTGTGTGTGTGTGTGTGTGTGTGTGTGTGTGTGTGTGTGTGTGTGTGTGTGTGTGCGTGTGCACCCACGCGTGTGTGTGTGTGTGTGTGTGTGTGTGTGTGTGTGTGTGCACGTGCGTGCCTGTGTGTATTGCGCGTGTGTGTCCATGTGTAGAAGTGCATGGGCATGGTTTGTGTGTGTGTGTGTTGTGTGTGAGGAGAGAGAGAGAGAGAGAGAGAGAGAGAGAGAGAGAGAGAGAGAGGAGAGAGAGAGAGAGAGATTGGTTTTATATGTTTTCTATGAGTGCATTATGTGCGTGCATGCATACGTATAAGTAAGGAGAAGGGGAAATGCAGGTCTTTTACATTATATATTCACTGTACATAGACTGATACTTGTTTTGGTTATGTGTACAACTGGTTATGTAGTATATCATAGCAGCAACGAATTATGACCGGTAATGTAAGGAGCACCATTGAAAAGAGTTAGAATACCGAATTTTACACTTGGCTTTTTTCTCTCCAATACAGTAGCAACTGTAATTCAGTTAGAAATTAGTGATAAAATCTATAATGTTGTAAATTGATATCTTAGGTTTTGGTCTCGTAGAACAATACATCAATACATCTAAACCACAACCATAATTATCTATGAATGAGACATTTTGAAATATTGGAAGATAGTACGTTTAGTCAGAGCTTCGCCGTCATCCTCTCCCCCCCTCCCCTCTCCACCCCCCCCCCCCCCTATTTTTTCAAGGCATGCAGTAGTGGAAAGTAACGTTATTTACTTCACCTCTGTATTCTGAAGTACTACCTGGTTTTGATTGTCTTTCATTTCTAATCAGACTTGTGTTATTACATCGTCCAGAATTTAAACAAGAACGTGAGGGGTGTCTGTACAAACTAATCAGGCAATGAGCAGGGAAAAAAAAAAGTCTCCGATCTACCCGAAAACTGTCATCCG
Source organism: Conus ventricosus (assembly GCA_018398815.1). Classification (NCBI taxonomy): domain Eukaryota; kingdom Metazoa; phylum Mollusca; class Gastropoda; order Neogastropoda; family Conidae; genus Conus; species Conus ventricosus. The sequence goes on along the minus strand of JAFLJL010013649.1, from coordinate 30,465 downwards.
TCATTCTCTTAACCAGTTTTAGAATTGACTGTCACTACAGCTTTTGAGCCACATAAAATCACATCCATGTGTAATTATTTCTATTGCAGACCTGCCTGATATTCTTGCAAAATGAAACACCTCAAAAGTAGAAGGCGCTTTTCATTGTCTGACAACTTGTGATCCTGTCCCTTTTCAGTGAGTCTAACTGCAACCTCTGTGTGTTTGTCTTCACCTGACAACACGAAGAGGTTTGTCCATAATCGGAAAGCAAAAGACAAAGAACAATTAAAACAAAGATGGTACCGATAAAAATGCTACCAAATGGCATGAAAAAAGCTGATTTATGAAGGATTCACCACTGCTTGAAAATTTCAGAAAATATATAGGACAAGCGGGAAAAAAGCAGAGGTATGGAAAAAGATGAAAACACACAGAAAAGAAATGAACAATATTTACTTGTTTTATGGTTGATGCTTTTTTTCTGAAAAAAAAAATCTTTATGGACATTAGTATCAGTCTCTCCCTTCTCCATGCTGTGATTTTTTTTTCTTTCTGTATCTAAGTTTTGCTGAAATTTCTTAGCCTAGATATCGAGATTGCTGTATATATAACCTGACAATAAACCTTCATGGGCACCAATTAAAAGGCTGACAAATTGTGTCTGTGTTGTTGTGGAGGCACTGCTCAGAGAACTTTTCTTTTACTTTTTATTTTCTTGATGACTTCCATCGAGGAAGCTGTTGTTCGCTCTCATTTAATGGTTTCTTTGTTTTTTAGCTAATTTGCCAGTAAGCAGGAAAGCAAAGAACCGATCTCAACCAAACGAGGTGGTCTTTGTTTTTAGCTAATTTGTAGTCAGCAGGAAAGCTACGAACCGATCTCATTGAAACTAGGTGGTCTTTGTTTTTTGCAAATTTGCCAGTAAGAGGAAAGCGAAGAACTGATCTCAACCAAACTGAGTGGTCTTTGTTTTTAGCTTATTTGCTAGTCAGCAGGAAAGTTATAAACCGATCTCAACCAAACGAGGCGGTCTTTGTTTTTAGCTTATTTGTTGTCAGCAGGAAAGCTAGAGAACTAGTGTCAACCAAACTAGGGGGTCTTTGTGTTTAGCTTATTTGCTAGTCAGCAGGAAAGCTATAAACCGATCTCAACCAAACGAGGTGGAGAGGTGCAATGTGGCCCAAGGACGAACCTGTGAAATTTTGGTGCGGATCTGGTGGATCAGAAGGCGGATCCTATGATCTGTTCAACCCTGGCGGAGGTGTGCGCACTTCTGATTGCCCTTGCTGTTTTAACACGTTTTCAACAATGAAGGCTTCAAAAGGACTGTTACCATCTCTCACAACGAACATTGATGCAAGTGACTGTCTAAAGGACTGTTACCATCTCTCACAACGAACATGATGCAAGTGACTGTCTAAAGGACTGTTACCATCTCTCACAACGAACATGATGCAAGTGACTGTCTGAACATGATGCAATTGACTGTCTGAACATGATGCAATTGACTGTCTGAACATGATGCAATTGACTGTTTGAACATGATGCAATTGACTGTCTGAACATGATGCAAGTGACTGTCTAAAGGACTGTTACCATCTCTCACAACGAAGATGATGACAAGTGACTGTCTAAAGGACTGTTACCATCTCTCACAACGAACATGATGCAAGTGACTGTCTGAACATGATGCAAGTGACTGTCTAATGAAGGCTTCAAAAGGACTGTTACCATCTCTCACAACGAACATGATGCAATGTGACTGTCTGAACATGATGCAAGGTGACTCTCTAATGAAGGCTTCAAAATGACTGTTACCATCTCTCACAACGAACATGATGCAAGTGACTGTCTAAAGGACTGTTACCATCTCTCACAACGAACATGATGCAAGTGACTGTCTAAAGGACTGTTACCATCTCTCACAACGAACATGATGCAAGTGACTGTCTCAAAAAGCAGTTCCTAACCGGACGAACCATCGGTTCACGAATCTGGATCATGAACTGATTGACGGACCCTAGTTTTTCCCTTAACTGAAGACCACGATCCTTGATCCAGCGTTGCAGTGGTAGGACGAATTAAGACGTTATTCTTAACTCAAATTTGAATGGTCTTGTTGCAAGGGAGGGAACAACAACATGCAGTGATACTGCTTGCTAGTGATCAACTTAGACAGGCTGTTCAGCCTGCTTCATTTGGAAAACGTTTTCACTTGACTGTAGAATCGATTCAGCAATCTCTTCGTCCCAAAAATTTGACAAGTTTACTTTCCGAACAATGTACATTTGAACGTTTTGGCCGTTCTGATTGAAAAGTGTTTACGTACGAGTCAACGATGAAAATTTAGACCAACCAAACTGAAACCAATTTCCATTGCAGGAGAGTTTGTTACGACATGATTTTCACAACAGGAGACTTTCTTATGGTTATTTCCCTTTGCGCTATCCCAAGCAGCTCCCAGAAGGTAACCTACAATCTTTTCCAACCGTTAAGCTGGCTCGGCGAAATTCGCGAACCTCATCGACCTCAGATCGCAAAACAAAAGATCGTATAATGAAGGCCATAGACGAGCTCGCCGAGATCTCCAGACTAAATGAGCAAAGTCTGCGATGTAAAATCTCGTTAAGCTGAGAACGATCCTGGAGCAGCAGTTGAAAAACACTTGAAGGCAGAGAGAGGAAGCTTCTCTCTGTGCAGTGATCAGACACCTTTATGTCAACAGGTCAAGGCATGTATGTCTGGCCAGCTGGAAACACCTTACCCTGCCATGCTGCGTGATCAGACTACCTTTATGTCAACAGGTCAAGGCATGTATGTCTGGCCAGATCGCAACACTGTCATGCTGCAGTGATCAGATAACCGTTATATTAACCTGTCATGCATGACCCGAGACAGAGGACTTTGGAGATTCCTGATACCTGGAGATCAAGAGAGGAAAAGGAAGGGGGTCTTTGCCTTTCGCCGAGTCGAGTCCCACAGTAGATACCCACCACTCTCTGCTGACTTGACTAGCTCGCCGCTTCCTCCGTTTCACGGTGTGGCCGATGTTCGTCACACTCGGTCACTGATAGTGATTATCGTGTAGACAAAGGCTTTGCACAGGCAGTAGCCAATTCGTTTTAACTTACTACCAACCACTCTTGAACACAAACCAATTCAACAGGATGGTTCTGTGTGCCATTTACACATGACGTAACTTAGAATACTCAGTCCAGGGCCACCAGAGAGAGAAAGGGTTTGCCCCGGGTAAGGTGCAGTAAAAGTCAATGATGAATCAGCGTACAACATCATCTCAGTGTGTTGTCCTAATGGACCTAAAGGAGAAAGCACAGACTGGTTAGAAATACTGATTTTACAAATGAAAAGTTGAATATACTTTGAGACATAAATGTACACGCTCCTTTTTGGGACATGCACTGTTCAAAAGTCACAAGCAAACGTTTTGTTAAAAATGTTATTGATTCCAGCTTAATCCTCCCGAATAATGGATCAATTACTAGAGTCCCAGATGTCTTGATACACAAATCAAGAGCAACAGACGTCACTGGCATCACCTGATCTAACGGTTGACTAAGATTGATCCACTGGAGAAGACTGCCTTGGAAATGACAGTCTTCCAAGTTACCATTAATGTAAATGATGTCAGCAACGATGGCGCGTCAGACATTGATCAAGTCCCTCAATTTAATGATGAACTTGAAAACATATTGCTTACACAAAATTCCAATTGATTGGTGGCATGCGTATGAGCATGTAGGCTACTTACTCATCTGGCGGGAATTGCCGTTTCAGTTTGATCATAGCTTGTTTACACAGCAAACGCTTTCGACGCTGTCACTGACGGGACTTTCCGTTTCAGTTTGATCATAGCATGTTTACACAGCAAACGCTTTCGAGGCTGTCACCTCATATAGATAAAAACAGTCACACCAAAATCTAATTGTTTCATGAAGCTAGCTGCAGGAAACATGAAGTTGTAA